>CM022671.1:11608177-11655677 GCA_012295275.1 Chrysomallon squamiferum
TGACTCTGAGCCTATGGACCAGGAACTGATTCATGGCAATGAAGCAACATTCCTGTGTGGAGCATCGACAGACCCCAACGAGTCACACAATCTGCACTACTACTGGATGAAAAATGGCCAGCGTCTGAGTGCAGATGATCCACGCATTGAGCTGAATGAAGGCACTCTGATCATAAAGAGTGTGCAGAGCAGTGACACTGCAAACTACACGTGCATGGCATCCAATAACCTCGACAACGCTACAGCCACTGCAATGCTCAAAGTTAAAGGTAAAACAAAGAAAATATTATTCATTTGACTAGTGATGAAATAATGAACATTGCACATTAAAAAAATCCCAGTTTGTAATTATTATTATTTTTATTATTATTATTACTTTTTTTTGTTGTTTGTGATTGTTAAGCTATAAATCCAGAGACTTAATCTAGAAATGGACATAACATTTACTCCATTTTTGTCTTAATTATTTCTGTTCAAGAAATTTTAAAATTAAACATTTTCAATATGTTATGATGCTAATACAGATCAACACTGTTTTCTTCTTCCTTCTTTTTTAAAAATTGTTTTTTAACAATCTCATTATTGAAATTTTAATTTTTGTTATCTTTCATTTGTGATTCAGCTAGTCAGAACAATTAGAAAGAATATAAACATCTATAAATAAATCTTATTGCAGCAACCCCAGATCCACCTACAAAAGTCACTCTTATTGAATGCATGGCAAAAACAGCCACAATAACATGGGAGTTTGAAGAAAGCCAGCAGAACTTCTCACCCTTAGAGAACTTTATTATTGAGTACAACACAACGTTTGAGCCTGACAAATGGGTGATTGTGGACAGACCACAGAAAACAGCGAGACGCTCCAATGTAAAACTCTCACCATTTGCACACTACACATTCCGGGTAAAGGCAGTGAATGCGATTGGGATTGGCAAAGCTAGTAACATTTCCAGTCCTATTTGTGAAACACCCTCAGCCAGACCAGACAGAAATCCAAGGAAAGTTGGAACTGTTGGTGACAAGACAAATTTTCTTATTGTCGAATGGGAGGTCAGTTATTTTTTTTTTATGTACACTGATTTGTAAATGTATGATTAAACAGTTTCTATTTTTGAGTAAATTGTGAGTGATTGATTCATTTAAAACAAAACTTTGAGATGCCATTATTCAAACATAGCTTCCTTTACTAAATTAGTATCAGCAGTTGGCATACTATAAAGGTTTATCATTTTTATTATTTATTTATTTATTTTATAGCCAATGTCCAGGATTGACCACAATGGCAAGGACTTCAAGTACATCATAACAGTGGAAGAGTACAATGAAACAACAAAAAAACCACAAGGAGGTGTGATGAAGTTCATAGTAGATGACTTCACTGTGGGCAGAAAGGAGATTCGTGTAGACTCAATCTACACCCCATACAAGATTGTAGTGTCATGTAGGAATGAGGTGGGGGAACCTTTCAAGAAACCGAAGCCAGTGATAGGGTACTCGGGTGAAGCAGGTCTGTTCCTTGTCATTGTAAACTTTATAATGATTTACACACTGAACTAATCATAATGGATGACTGTTTTCTTTTTTCTAACCTATATTAATCCAGTATTAAGCAGGGATATCATTTATAAAACTAAAAGTATTACTCTTACTTAAAGAATGAATTTACTAATGGTCAAAGAATAAATATTTTTTTTTAGTTGACACTGTTTATCAGATCATAAATTTATAATTTCATCTTACTTTACTTCAAAAAACTGTAAATAAACCTTTTATATTATAAACATATTGTTTTAGAGTAAATTCACACATCTTTGCAGAGTTTCTAAATGTTATAAAAAGAAAATAGTTCTGAATGTTTACATTAAAGTGTTTATTTATACAGCTCCACTGGTGGTTCCTGAAAACTTTGAGTTGGATCCTGACCACAATGTAACTGCCACAAGTGCTCATTTCCGCTGGGACCCAGTTGATACATCAAAAAGTGCCATACAAGGAAAATTTAGTGGCTATAAGGTAACATTTTAAACTGCATGTTCTTTGGAGTAGACGATTTTCTTTAGTGACATGTTTGCTGTTACGATTTGGTTAAAAGAAATTTATAAAAATAAATTAATCCATTCCAGCCCCTTAAAAACCACCCCATTTTGGATTTTTAATTTTTTTTATTTTATGAAACTTGTTTTTAAATAAGAAAAATGTATTTATAAATGACAAATATTGTAAAAAAAAAAAAGAAAAGAAAAGAAAATGTAAAGAAATAAATTGGTTTTGTAAAGTGTATTTGTCTTGGAGATCAAACAAATTATTTTAACATCTTTGGCTGGAGTTACAGCCTTTATCGACTCCTTCTGCTTCAGAATGGTACACATCGTAGAAGTACTATGCTCGTACTGCCTAGCCAAGTTGGCTACATGCACACCTCGCTCATGTTTTTCTGTGAATTCAAACTTTAATTCAATGGACGTCATCCGCTTCTTCTCAGCATTCACTTTCTTAAGATCCATGCCAGAAAAAACGAAATTCGGCAAAATACAACAGAGACGTTTCTGTGGCAAGGTAACCACATGAAGTAAACAAGTGAGACACGGGATGCTGGCCAGATGTTATGTTGTTCGTTGCACCAACTAGTGGTGGCATATCTGAAGCTTGCTTGTAACTTGGATTTTGGCTTGCAACTTAAAGCAAAATATCGAAAAACTCATATAAGTTGGGGCACTTGTAAGTCAAGGTACCACTGGAATCAGTTTAGATTTATTCTTTAATTTTCAGGTTCGATTCTGGAAAGAAGGACAAGAAGAGACAACCAGACATGAGATTCTGATTCCCCATGATGAACATTCATCAGGCTCACGTCATCGCAGAGCAAGTGATAACAAAATCAGAGCATCTGTTCAAAACCTGCCATCTTTTTCAAGCATCATTGCTGATGTTGTTGCTGTTAATACATACTTCAGTTCAAACGCTAGCAATCAAGTGAATTTTTCTACACCAGAAGGAGGTAATTTAGTTCTTAAAAGTAATTATGATAAACATGAATAATTTTTCATTTTGCACAGATTTGTGTGAAATTATTTATTACCACACTGTTTTAATTCAAACAACAGTTAATTATTCTGAAGTTCTGCTCTGTTTTTAAAATGTACTTATCATCATTAACTAATTGTTTTTACAGTTCCATCTATGGTGAGTTACTTTGAAGCAATTCACCGGGGTTCATCGCATCTCCTGCTTGAATGGGGACAACCAACAGAACCTAATGGTATTGTAATAGGCTACGAAGTTGGATACCAGACAAGTGGGTTTTAAATATTGATATTATTTAAAAAATATATTCGGTTTAAGATTTTCTCTTTTCAGTGTGAATAGAAAGGATTAAAATAAATGTATTTACATTGTTGTTTAATTTAGTTTATATATAATATAAAATAAAATGTGAGAGAGTTTAAGAGTTTGTAATTTTGTTTTTGAAATGTAATAATAGAATTGTACTTATAGTTAAATTTGTTAGTGACTAGTGTTTTCATTCAAGGCTGTACCTCACTTCTGTTTTATTAAAATTGTAGTTTATAATATCCCTTGTTGAAACTTTATTGGTTTCCTATCATTATAAATATCCTAATTATATTTGAGATGTTTTCAACATAGCTTCTTGTTGAGAAAGGTAATCATAACTAAAATTTTTCTATGATTTAGAATTATTTGTTGTTAATACTAATATTTTTACTTCAGTTGATGGTTTTCGACTTGGTGATAAACAGCTGGCTCCTGGCACACACCAAGCAGGCGCCAGACGAGTTGTCCTGGAGGGACTTCATCCAGACAGTATGTATCGAGTGTTTGTGTATGGTCTCACCAAGCAAGGCAAGGGTGAACCCTACTACATTGATGTCAGAACTGCAGATATCAATGAAGGTGAGTTAACTTTTGTAAATACAGTCGTTTGTCTCCATCTTTAAATGTCATCATTATATATTGTAAGAAACAAAATATGTTTCTTTCCAGCATGTTTTAATGAATATAATGGTAGAAAGCCTTTGACATGATACTTAATGTGTTTTTCAGAGCTAGCCAAACCAGAAATCCTGGATGCAGTAGCTGCCTTTGACTCTGTTAATGTTTCCTGGAGACTGCCAGACAGGAAAGAACAGAGAGTTGGAAACTATTATTATCTACAGTACAGAAAAATGGGTAAGTGAAGAGAAAAGTTACTTACTAAATGCAATAGCTGGATCAGTAAGCAGCTCATTGGCTACTGTGAAAATGGTTAATATTATCACTGAACACCAAACAGTAAGTTAGATTAGAAATACAAACACAGTAAAAAAAAAATGTGTGCAGTTGATTTAATATTTGACATTTTTTTTATTGTTGGTATCCTTTTAACTAAAACATACTTTATTATTATCTTTATTATTATTCTATTATTATTTTTATTATTATTCTATTATTATTTTCATTAATTTTCTTCACCTTCTCCTTTTCTTATTATTAAATTATTAACTATTTATTTAATTTATTTATTTGTTTGTTTATTTATTTATTTATTTATTTATGCAGGTGACAGTAATTACAAACGAGTGGAAGAAACATCAAAGATTAATTTCTGGCAGGTAATCAAGGGTCTGGAAGGAGGCACACAGTATGAAGTGAGAGTTATCACAGTTTCTGGCAGCACTGAACAGTCAAGTGAAATGAAAACCTTTGTAACTGGAGGTGTTGGTGAGTTACATCTTTTAAAACATCTCATAAATATGTATATATGCTTTGTATACATTTACTTTTCATTTGGAAATATCTTGGTCTTGAAAATATTAAATAATTTACGTATTACAAAATGTGAGTTTGCTGCTTTGAAAATAAATTAAAATTTTATTTTGTTATATTTTGGTTTATGAAAGCTCAAAATTATTTTTACTAACAGTTACCTGAATGAATTTGAGCAAGTTTGATGTAATTGATATAAAATGTTGCTGGTATTCCACACAGTATTTTCTTATGTTCTGCTTTAAGTTTTGTTTACTTTGAAAACTGTATAACAATAGGAAAATGACTTCTGTTTTCTGACTTGTTAACTGTAATTTTGATAGGCGTGATAGGCATTGTGGCATTCTTGAATGGAAGCAATATCAACAACAACAACAACAACAACAACTCCACAGGAGGTTTTCAAAGTTTTTACTTGTGTGTTGGAAACCATATTAACCAGCATGAAAGCACCAAATGAGAAAGTGAACTGATTGGGTTAATGAGATGATACGTTGTTGTTTACTAAACAAATATTAAAATGTTTTTTTTTCAGATGTATGCTTTCAGGCTTTGGTACAATAGAACCTGTGATAGTTTTTGTTGTTGTTTAGTAAATAATAACATTAGAGAGAAACAACAGAACTGTTATGTATAATGGTTTATTAAAATGTGGTGGATACTGGACTTACTTTGATTGAAAATTCTGTTTATAAGTTTTATACATTTTAGTATTAGTATTACATTAAAGTGATGAAGTAAAATGTAAAGCAAAATAAATTTCTTATAATTATTAAAATGTTTTTTCAGATATGAACGTATGTCTCAATTTGAAAATGGTATAATTTCTATTTTAGAAATTGTGCGACTGAGAAAAACTAAAATTGGTTTCAAGCAGATTTTTGGTCTATCTTTCTTAATTAGCATTGTTATTAATTTCCAAATTATTATTATTATTTTAAATATTTTTTAAAATTAGTATTTAAAAGGAAACATTCTCAAAAAAAAGAAAAAGAAAAAAAAAGAAGTAAACAAAAGTTTCTGATAGAATAAATTCTGATATTGGAAAATTAAATTTAGTGTTAATATTGCATGTTTAAAACTAAAATGCAATATTTCTAAAACAAACTCATAGTTTTCAAATAAATATTAGATTATTAAGTGGCACCATTAGATTTAATTCAGGGCATTGAACCCTAGGAAGCATGATAGAAGAAACCAGTACTAGAGCACTAACTCTGTGATAGGGTGTTTTAAACAAATCCGGCAAAAATGTAAACCAAGCTTTTCTAAATGTTTTATGTTCTAGACTTTGTTTTAAAAAAAAAATAAAGTTAATGGTGATTTATATTGTAACACTTTTGGTGAACCACACAAACAAAGACTGATGAAAATAAAGTATTTTACTTAAAAGATAGATGATTATATAAACTACATAACTGTTGTTAATTGGTATCACTGTCGTTATTTCTAAGATAGATGTTTTATAATTTATGTTGCTTGCTGGTTTTGCAGCTCTTTCCCACCCCAATGTTACTTACATCACTAGCACCCCAGTAGGTAAGCGTATATACTGAACTTCTGTGTATGCCTGCTCATTTCCATCCTGACTGCATTAAGCCTGGAATGATTCTGCAATACATTAAAAGGAAAAACTGGCCCCTGTTTAAAAAAGAAAGAAAGAAAGAAGAAAATAAAAATGTTGTTTTGGTGTGTTTGATATCTCTGAGATTGTTGGACTTTGTTAAATTGAAATGCTGCAGATTGCAAATTGTAAAATGAGAATGCATATTTAAATGACATTAAGTCACCAAGATTGATCAGTGCCTGCACTTCGGAAACAGTTTAAATGCTTCTGACAACCTGGGTGCTGCTTAGGAAAATGTGCCTGAACCTCTGTTGGACATAAAGCATGACCAAGTCATTTCAGCAACAGTTGGTTACATTAAACTGCTTAAACAGCAAGATAGGTTACAAACAGTTTGAGCAACATGAGAAACTGAACAATGCTGAAAATAGAGATGAAAAAAAGAAAGTTGGTTATCAACTTAAGATAAAATTATATTAATAGTGGATTGACTGTTAATTTATTTCATTTAATTATTTCATTTATTGTGTCATTAAAGTAAACTGCTGAGATTATTGACTTTCAAAAATAGCTAAAAGTAAACTTTTTATTAATACAAAGCTGATGAGAAATTTGTTCACCTGCATTAATTTTTGTTTTCAGTTCTCTTTTCATGATTCCATTCAAACAATTATTATAATTTTTTTTTGTTGTTGTTTTGCTTGAATCACAAAGTATTTGCAAGTAGCTTTAATGCACATGAATGCACAGGAAATACTTTTAAAACGGATGAAAAGAAGATTTTATTTACTAAGTGACAACTGATTTGCAAGTTTACTTTCCATGTGCTTTTGACTTGACCATGTTTCTCAGGAACATGCATTGAAAAGCATTTTGACATAACATATGCACGTTTGTTTTTTGCCCCCATCATTGCAGTTTGAATTCAAATATTATTGATAAATTGTAATGCATGGGACATTAAATTTTAGCTTGTGGCTTGTCTACATAAAGAAAAAAAAAATGAATAGATAGATAGAGAGATAGGTTTTTGAAAAGAAAAGTAATTTCAAGTAAAGCAAAATTTGGTTCATACATTTGACTTAGTAGAATTAATTTCTTTGTTTTTAATAATGAAACTCAATACAAATCAAAACAAAGTATATAAAATTGTCGAAATAAACTGTAGAAGTAATTTTGATTAGAAATGTTAAAAGGTGAAAATGATTCATACTTCAGATCATGTAGAATAAAGCTATGAATGTGTAAGTTGTACACTTGTTACACTTGTTACACTTGTTGTTGTTTGTTTCAGCGGCCAAGCGTGCAGACGTGCTCTCTGCAGGATGGTTCATAGGAATGATGGTTGCCATAGCAATTCTTCTACTCATACTTATCATTGTGTGCATCATCAAACGAAACCGTGGCGACAAGTATCATGGTAAGTGTTAAATTAATGTCCGACACATGAAACATTTCACAAATCTCAAGAATATAATTGTTGTTTTTGTTTGGGGGGGGGTGGATTTCTTAGACATTTTTGATTTGCCTAAAGGGTACAATACAACAGGACAATAATAATAATAATAATAATAACTGTATATTAATGATAATGAGACTAATTAATGACATTATTTTTGAAAAAGTGTCTTTTTAAATGGTTAATTTTAATTTAAAAGTTAAATATTCTTTGTTTCAGTTCAAGAGAAAGAGCGATTAAGGGGATGCAACCCAGAAGACGGAACGGATCAGTTCAATGAGTATGGCAAGAGGTATTCCTGCTCTCCAGACATCGCGTGTGGAGAGAGCTTGCTCCCTCTAGTGGACACCAACCTTTATGTCGTTCTCCTCACTAAAACATTTCCAATGTTCACAAAATTATTTTAAAAAAATATGAAAAAGATGAAATCAATAATGACTTTTATCAAATAATCAATTTATTAATATTTTTAATTGATTTCTGGGGGAAAAAATACATCTTTTAAGTTTAATTAATGACTGTGAATAATATTAAAACATTTTGCATAAAATGATAGTGAAAAAAACATAAAGGTTCCGTATCCAGTTTATCTGTCTTTTTCTGTGAACCTAATCAGATTAGAATTATTAGACTCAGTAGCTGCTAGACAGTCACATTTAATTCTTACAAATTTCAGTAACTGAGTTTCCTAGGTGAATCAGTAACAGAAAGAAATGATTGTGTGTGATCTAGAATTTCAGTATCTGAGTTTCCTAGGTGAATCAGTAATAGAAAGAAATGATTGTGTGTGATCTAGAATTTCAGTATCTGATATAAACTGTTTGTTTTATTTATTTATCTAATTTTTATTTTTATTTTTTTAAATTCAGTTTTTGAGTTTCTTTGATTCTTTAGCTTCAGATGAAATAGTAACAAAAAAATAATTAACAAAATATATTTTTTTATCATAGTCTTTCTTTTGTTTTCTCAAAATTACCTCTATTTTGAAGTAGTTTTATTTAAATAAATCATTTTTCACTTTTAAAACAAAAACAAGTAAACAGTGCATTTGTAAAAGAATATTTGTTAAATTTTGACTTGTCTTGCACATATTTTGAAATACATTATAGCTGCTTCTGTAGTTTACTTTTTCATTTCCTCATGCTTGCTTGAAAATCATTTAGTTTTTGCTTTTATTTTTATTGTATTTAATACTTAAATGTTCTTTTTATAATATTAAGTTTAAGTTATAAACAATACTGAGTTTTAGGTAGAATTGTTTTAAAATAGTGGAACTGAAGGATGCATATATAATTATTTTATGATATTTGTTAAACTGTAAATTTATGTTTTGATTTTATTTATTTTTACGTTATTTTATTGCTTCAAAAACATTTACTCTGCAAATTACATTGTCTGTTCAGTGTTACGGAAGTTAAGTTACTGTTTCAAAGCACCATTAATGTCGTTTAAGATACCTAGGGTTTATTATTATTGGGGTTTTTTATGCATTCATTTTTTAAAAATTTGTTTTTTTAAGTGACAACAATGGAATTGGGCAGAGTGGCTCATTTGACAACAACCCTGAAAAAATGCCCCTGGGACCCTACGACACGGACAGCCTGGAAGAATATGGAGATGTTGACCCAAGCAGGTTTAATGAAGATGGGTCATTTATTGGCCAGTACGGTGACCAGAAGGTGGAACCCATTGACACACCCAACCCCTCTGGATTGTCTGCTCTGTAAACTGAAGTTCTTACTGGATCTGATTTGTGAAACTGCTTTATGTTTTTGTTTTACAATAACAGGATGTGTCATATGGCAGGAAGGGTAATTAATTAAACTATATTTCAAGATGATTGAAAATATGTGACATTCCATAACTGCATTAAAAAACAAACTTACTTGAACCTCATTTTAAATTCTGAAATGATTGGATGCCAAAATGAAAGGATATGATCAGATACATTGCATCAACAGCTTGGATGTTGATTATTTGCTGGAAAAAAGGAAATAGATTGTATGGAAAGGATAAAGAGGATTCTTTTGTGCAATATTTTGTGCTGTAATCTTTACAGACTAAATTTAAAAAATGAAATTTTTTTAGCAGAACTGGGTCCATTTGTTGTCTTCCCAGTCGCAGAAATTGGAGTACAAACGAGGGAATGAAATTTTTTCCATTTACTTTGATTTGACTTGATTTGCCTTATGGTTGGTAGGATACACAAGTTTTTAAATGATCATCTTGCAATTGATATGACTATTAATGACAGATTATTTTTTACAAATTTTAATAATTTTCATGACAAATTATATTTTATTCTCAAGTATTCTGCAAAGTGATGCAAGTTAGTTCTTTCTGTTGACTCAAAGCTAATGATGTAGTTTTAGTTGAGTAATATATTGGTTGTGAAAGTTATGCTTCTGTGTATATTGTAGTTCTTAACAACCATTAATATATTGCTGTGTTACTGAGCTTGAGATGTATATACCTAAAATGTGTATCTGTGCAAGGAAACCATTGACTTGTTAGATAGTTTGATGTCTTTGTGTAGATCACTGAAAATAATGGAAGTATTATTGTTTAGTAACTGATCAGCAGAAGTCTTCTGAATATGACAAGTTATAAACTAATGTTCACCAATTTCACTATGAACAGCTGCAAGTTTCACAAACAACTACTACACAGTTTGTGAAACATTTTTGCAACTAATATTAACTGTTTCAAACTTCCACATGCCCTGCACAGATACCTGTAAAGATTAAATATTGTCACAGATCATACATGCTAACGTCACTCTATTGAAAATCACAACCACTATTATGTTATAAAACTGCAAATATCCTGCATTTTCAAGTTTGAGTTTGGTTAGGGTTTTGAAACCAGCCATCTTAGAAAAATAATAGTCTGAAATTAGATTAATTGCTGAAGAAAACACTCGAAGGCAGCAAAACCAGACTTTATTATGGATTAATTATAGATAGTAAAATAGTTACAAATGTCTTATCAGACTAACTACAGATGTTTTCTTATTTAGTATTCAGCATCATTTAAAGGTGCTTTTAGAAATCATAGTAAATATGATTTGAAATCAATTTAAATATAGTGAATATGATTTGAAATCAATTTAAATACAGTAAATAATGAATTAAGAAATTTGATAAATTATTTACAGATTTGACAATGACATTCTTTAATACTGTATATGTCTTAATCAATAAAATTATTGTCAAAGCTGATAATTTTAAACTCCATGTCATTTAAACATTGTTTATACATTTTTGTGTGTTACAATTATAGTAAATATGATTTGAAATCAATTTAAATATAGTAAATAATGAATTAAGAAATTTGATAAATTATTTACAGATTTGACAATGACATTCTTTAATACTGTATATGTCTTAATCATTAAAGTTATTGTCAAAGCTGATAATTTTAAACTCCCATGTCATTTAAACATTGTTTATACATTTTTGTGTGTTACAATTATTTTTGATTAAGATAACAATTATGAACTTTCTTTCTAATATTTGTTTTTATAAAGATTTAAAAAATTAATTTTATAGATTCAAAAGTTGACTAGGTAAGACTTGGTATGTCTGTTCTGTTCAGTTCACAAAACGTAACTACTGGACAGACTGCTTACAGCAAGTTTACAGATGTTTCACAGCTCACAGTGAAGTCATCATCTGTACATTGTTAATCACTCGGTGTTAAAAAAATACCAGTATTTTACAATATAAATAATTAGTTTACTTCATGTCCAACAATATAATAATGCATTTGTATTTAACACATATAACCCTCCTTTACCTTCATTGTTTTTGAAGTGATTACTTTGTACAAAGTGCTTTGTTTATTAAAATAGCTCATTGAACCAAACATATTATCAACTGTTTAAAACAATCCTAGGTTTCATTCTTTTAATTTCATTTCTATTTTTCAAACCTAAGTGCAATAGGTGTAAATATTTTCCACTGCCATGTTGCATAATATTGGAATCATCCAATCATAACTGACTTTGCTTTAGTTTTGTAAAATAACCAATTGTAAGTGATGTTGCAGTTTCCAGTACAGTAACCATTCATAGTTACATTAGTTGCTTTTTACATTTCTCAGTTTTTATTTTGTTTTAGAAAAATGTTATTATAATTTTAATTTGATTTTGGATTGTAACACATTTTGCAGTGTTTCCATGATAAACATTCAAAGTTTTTTCTTACAAACCAAAGCAAGAAAACACCCATCTTTTTTTGAATTTAAGGAAGAAACTCTTTTAGCCTTGCCATTTTAATAAGATATATGCATTTTTGCATTTATGGAAATAACATTTTAATTATTATAATTAATAATAATATTTTTTGCACTTTCTTTTTTTTTAAAGTTGCTTTTAGTCCATTTCATTTCATATCTACCTCCTTTTTTTTATTGGTGGAATCTGCATTTCAATTTTTTAAATTTTATTATGATTTATTATTTTATCTTTTTATTTTATTTCATTATTATTTCCTTTTATATTTTATTTTATTTGCCTGTTATTTTTTTAAGTTTTAGTTTTATTGAATGAGTTGGATAGATGTGCCAAATTTTTGCATTCCTTTGTTTGGATGTACATTTCCAGTATTGTAGTGTTTAGTTCAACATTTTAACATTTTCATCCACCTTTTTCAAATAAATGTTTGAAGCACAAAATAGAAATAAAAAATAAATTTTTCTTTGAAATAGAAAAGTGAAATAGGGATTTACATTAAAGAAGAGGTACTTGATATTTGAATAAGTTAATTTCAGTTTAAAAGCATAATGAAATCAACATTATTTAGTTAATTGTCCAGTTTAAATTATTTTATTATTTTATTATTATCGGGTCTTTCCTGAAATAATGTGTGTCAGGGCTTCTTTTTTGTTTGTTGGTTTTTTTATGAAAGAAAGTAAAATGAAATAAATAAAGAAAAGAAAAACAGTTTTAGAAATTGTAAAGTACATGGTCATACAGATGCAAAAATATTTTCAGACTTGATGGAAATGTGATGTGAAAGTGTTAAAATCTTTAGAAATATATACCCAGTAGAATTTAATTAACAAATTCAGTTTAGGTTTTTTAGTTGAACAGTTATTTAAAATAATTTAATATAATTAATCTTGTGTTGTTTTGTTTGTTTTATATGAATGTGTATTATAATTTCATGTACATCACAGTTAGATTGATTTTTTTTATTTCTGTTAATTTTTTAAAAGTCCTCTTATGGTAGCTGTAGATGTCCTCCGTGATGGAAAGTGAGAAAGAGAAAAAGGTGTGACTGATTTGGCTGGAACTCAGATCTGATACATCAGTCAATTTAAATACTAGCTTGCCTTTTGTATAAAATGTCACTCTTTAGACTTCACTTTTTACATTCTGAATAGCACTTAGTACAAAGACAAAATTTATTCAAAAAAGAAAAAAAAAATCATGAACAATATTTAATTATTTTTACTTGGACCAAAATATTTTGAAAAAAAAAATAAGATGATAAAAAATATATGGTATTTTGCCATTATTTGAATCAGCTTTTTCATGCTTTTATCCATTGACATCAAAAGATGAATATATTGGTCATGGCTCAAATAATATAATATCATGTGACATTTCAAAGCCAGTTCAATCTTCAAGATAAACGGAAATACAAAATCGACAGTGGATCAATTTTAGATTAGGATTGCTTAATTATGTGAATATAAATAAAAGTGGAATTTTGAAATACTTTATTGTGAACGTCCCCCATTTCCTTGCCAGTGAGTGCTATGTTTTTTTTTATTATTATATTCTTTGAAGTAAAATAGATTAAAATGTCTTGGGTGACGAACAAATGATTTGAAGCATTTACATTTTTCTCTTTATAATTATTTCATTTATTGAATCTTGTGTCTTATTTGCATACATTCATGTTTGTAGAGGATTTTCTCTTTTATAATTTGTTTTACAACTTCTTTCTGTAACAACTTTGATACTACTTTATGATCATGATTGAGTCAACTGGAACAAACATTTTACTTGACTCAGTCTTTTGAAGTTTTTTGAACAGCAAGAAGCAGAAAGATCAGATTTGTTTTAATACGTGCATAATAATTACTCATTCTGCAGCAATTACTGTGTGTGTGCGTGTGTGTGTGTAATCATCTGTATTTTATATCCCACTGTTTTTGTATGAGCTGTTTTCATCTAGAAGAAATATCAAGAAAAAACTTACAGATAAAATAGTCTTTTTGTTTTAAATTTATTAATTATGTTTTATTCATTATATTGCTTAATCATTCACCACAGTGATAATTGTATTACCACATGTTTAATACCACAAACGAAATAATGTCATATGAGACCCAGAAGTGCATCAGATAAACATTTTTAAAATTGCAACAAAAAAGATATTATCTTTGATTAAGTAAGACATGTGCCTAAGAAATCTGTTTAAAACAGAAAGCTGCAGTGTCACATGTTTTACCAGCACTGTTAATGTTTTAAACAAATATTTCTAAGGCATGTATTTTAATCAAATATATGTTTATTGCGGCAGAATATAAAAAAAATAATAATAACAAAATTATATAACTGCACAATTTAGGTTGTATTTGACTGTAAAGACAGTCAATCTGGTTTTCATATGAAGATAACAGCATTATTCATTTGAATTAGAAATTTGTTAACTGTATGTTATATGTAACTAAAACATTCCTGGGTCTGTTAGTTGGATTGTGTGAGAAATTCAGTTATATCCCACAACAAGATGTTGAGGGATATTTTCAGTTTGTTGATGTCAGAAATAGTTGGACATTCTAATCTGTTAAACTGTAAAATCAGGATCCTATTCCACAAAAATTAACTTTTTCTTTTAATGAAACAAAGATTTATTTTTAAGTTTCTAGAATTTGTTTTAAAGAAATAGAAGAAATAAAGAAAGCTTTTTCAGTCAATAAATATGTATCATTTAATTTGTCAGTCAAGATAGACATCAAATTTAAAAAACAAAATGTTTTTTTCACAAATATTATTTTTATTTAAATATGGTTATTTATTACTAAAGCAATGATATTTTTAAAACATTTTGAATTGGAAAATTAAGAAATTATTTTCCTGGGAAAGGATTCTGATATTATTTGTTACATTTTTAGTTTGTGAAAGAGATGCTTTTGTTATTTTTAATTTCTAGATGTCCTTTTTTAAACTTCTTTCTACGTATAAGTGAAATACGTGTTAGAGAATGACAGTTTATTTTCTTGCAGCAAGAAATTAAAAGTTAATGAAAATTTCGTAATTTCTAAAAAAATGAAGAACACAAACAAATACAAAGAATGATAAATTTCAGAAATGTTACCATTTTGGTGTGGAAATGTTTAAAATTTTTCAAACTGTCAATTCAGTTATTTTGATCTTTCTAGATAAAACATGACAAATTACAGACATTTAGTTTTTCGTTAACATGCAGTTTATCATAACAAACCCTTGTTTCATATTCATCAGCTCTTCTTGTGGTCACAATTCTCACCAGAGTTAACATCAGAGACAGACTGCAGATTCTAAGGCATACATGTAGCCATCTTGAACTGTCAAGACATTGTTTATAATAATAACATCCTAAATACATTTTGTATATTTTACAATTTTACTCACCAGGTTTTTTTTATAGTAAAGTACTAAAAATAAGTTTGATATTTCACTAAATGATAATTTACTTTTTGGTGATTTCATTTCAACGTATAAAAATCCCACTGCACAGTAAATTATTGCAGAGTTGCTTTATCTCATTAAATTGGTAATTTTTATACACATTTTGATGTCATGATATTTCTAAAATAGCTTTTAAAATCAACATTAAAATAGAGAAAATCTGAAAAGAAAAACAAACAGGTTATCTATCTGGGAAGTATTTCCCTGTTTCAGTAAACTAACAAAGAAACTGATATATCAGTATATAAAAATGCTCAGTTTCTAAATCTGGAATATGTTAGACATCTTGTCCTGTGTTTCTGAAGAGTGCCTTCGTGACTGTTGTTAACTTTGATGAGAAACATGACCATGAGAAGAGCAGACGCCTTGTTGAGTTGATGTACATAATTAAATGTTACGTATAATCTGCTGATACCTGTGTGTTTCTGTTTTCTCATGCTTTGTGTAATCATTTCAACAATCTTGTATTGTACTGTTATCAGTAGATAGCCACTGCAACATAATACTACGCATCAAGAAATTATGCTGCTTTTTTTTTAATCATCAAGTTTGTTTAGAAAATCAGGTGCTACTATAGACATATCTTGCATGGATAAATGTTATTTATGAATTTGTTACTCACATCTACTGAGACAAAAATCAGGAACAGAAGAGCAATTGGAGAAAATACTGCATAGAACTGATTTTTGTTTAGTAAATAGGTTTTGTAATATGGTAAAGATATTAAAATTAACATCGGAAATAGCCTGAAGAGAGTTTTATCTAGTTATATTAATTTACTTGTGATAGATATAAAACAAATATATATATATATATATATATATAAAAAAAAAAAATAAATTCATATTACTTCAGCAGTTAAAAAAAAAAAAAAAAACAAATAAAAAATAAAATAAAATAAATGTTATGCTATTTAGAATTGAAAAGTATTATAAAAAGTGAATATCATATTTATTAGTAAATGTAAGTACTTTCCAGATACATAGTAGCTATGTTGTGGTGGCTGTTGTAGTATGCAGTAGTAGTTGTAGTCAGGCACCGTGGAGGTTGCCGCTGTGCTAGTGTGACACTGTTTTCTTTGCTAATTATTATAATGTTGGTTTGTGCTACAACTTTTCACATAAATCAAAATAAAATTAAACTGTGCTTTGAATACTGGTAGTTGTGTTTTCTTTTAATATCGGAAACCAGATGGATATGGAACAAAACTCGCTTTATTTTGTCAACAGTGCAAGAGTTACTGGCACTGAAGGAAGGGAGGTAACTGCACTCTGGAATGGATCGTCGGCTGACTGTGAGTTTGTACTGCAAGTTTGTTTGGAAGGGCAAATGGTTCGTGTGCTAGTTATGTTAACTGATAAATCTGCGTTCAGAGTTTGTAGAAAGAATCATCAGAATAAAACTGAAATAACTTTCACTGCTGAGAGAAAAAGAGATCAAACAGTGACCGGGGAAAAAATAAAAGGAAATTATTTTAAAGGAAGAAATCTATTGTATGGGAGATAACTCTGTTCGTTTTAAATAGTTGTAATTGAAGAACTGCACTGATTCTAAATTTTAAAAGGTCAATAAGTTTATATTTACAAATTTTTTAAAGTTTAATATTATTATTATTAAATTTTAAAAATTATTATTATTATTATTATTATTTACCCTTGGGATTAATAATTATAGTCGTAAGTCTGTCCCTATATATAAGGATTATTTTTGATCGCACCAAAAGAAAAATGTTATTATTAGTTACGTGAAATATATTTTGTATAAAAAATTACTTTCAGTTAAACTATGCACCATATATTGCTGATACGGTGCAACATTAATTAATTTCAAGAACGTGAAAAATAACAATGATGTTTTGTTATTATACAGTGTATTTGTATTTGTATTGAGTTATTTATGTTGCTAATTAGTTTTCACACAGCTAATAATTAATTAAACCAGTTTATTGATGTTGAAACAAGTTAGACACGAATATATACATATACTCACAGTAATTTTTAAAGCAAGTCTTACGTTCAATTCAATAATCAATTTATAAATCAAGTCTCCAAACTCGATCTGTTCATTGTTTAATTACAGAACTCACATCTCCAGGCAGCGAGTTAATCAAAGAATCCGATAATTATGTGAATAAACAAACAGGCTTCCTCCTGAGATAATAAAACAGAGCGAAATCAGAACACGCGAGCGATTTCCAAGTGCTGCCAAGTAAACAGTGTATTCTGAACGTTCATAAATAAATTAACGTTTTCGTAAGGGCTAAGAGAGTTTAAGTACTTATCACGTACGCCAGACAGTCATTACATTTTTAAAAACTAATTAAACTGCAGATCTTGTCTACATATGTAGTATTTCTGTGATTCACGAAGAAAAACTAAAAACAAAACAAAACAAAACCAGATAAGCACAGTAAGAATTAGGCATTTAGTTACGTCTGAAATCATGGTTCTAACCTTATTAAGCTGGGGGCTTTAGTTAAGAGGGATTTCAGAAATTACAGTTTGAAGCTATTAATTTTTATAGGAGAGAGAGAGAGAGAGAGAGAGAGAGAGAGAGAGAGAGAGAGAGAGAGAGAGAGAGAGAGTAATAGTAGCATAGTAGTAGTAGTAGTAGTATTAGTACTGTACTAGTAGCATAGTAGTATTAGTATTAGCAGTAGTAATGGTAGTATTAGTAGTAGTAGCGGTAGTTGCATTGTTATGGTTATGCAGGCTCACTGAAAGTGGCTTGATGTATATCAAACAGTTCCTAGTGATGAAAACAACATCAGGAAGTTGGTATTTACGACTATTTTCAGTCCCCGTTTTTTTGTTAAGGTATCGTAAGTCCTACTTGTTGCCGTTCTCGATTATAGGTAGCAATGCTGACAGAGTCACATCTTTGACAATGCATAAGCTAAAACAGTGAGCTGCACGGTGGAAATATCTGGCTTTTTGCTTCAGTTAAAAACATTCTTGTACAGCTTATAATTTCTCAACCATGTTTCATTTCCTCATCATAAGTTTGCCGTCGAATATCATCAGCTGCCAAACCACAGTGCTGAAGGCAGAGAAGGATCTTTGTGGTGACGTCTACACATGTGACTTCTACCGATGTGACGTCTACACATGTGACGTCTTCTTAAGGAAACGACGATTACAAACTTCTGAGTAGAGTCGGATGAGTCCACAAAACACAATACAAGAGCAAGCTGTTCACACTAGGATAATTCTGCTTCTTCATCAGCTAATATGGAGAAATGATTTGTCTATTTCACTTCGGTAAGAAACCTTCCCCTGATGTTGTCAGCAATGTTGTGTATGAAAAGGGGACGAGAGGGTACAAACATGTGGACACCAGCTTTCTTCTTCTTCTTTCATTTTATCTTCTTCGTTTTCTTAAAATTATTATTATTATTATTATCATTTTTATTATTATTATTATTATTATTATTATTATTATTATTTATATTTTTTTTTTGCTTTTTTATTTTGAGGACAGGTAGGGTTTCCGTTCAATTGATAACCCCCCATAATCCGCCCCTGTTATAACAGTAGTAGTATAGTAGTAGTAGTAGTTGTAAAGTAGTAGTAGCAGTAGTAGTAGCAGTATATATATATATATATTTAGATATATATTGTAGTCATTCTTCTTGTTTATGTTTTTGTTATTGTTATCATCATCATCATCATTTTCTTATGATTATTCTCTTAAAAGCTGCAACTTCGTCATTTTATTCTGAGATTAATACAAAATACACCTGTACGTATACTCATACCCAAAAACAAACATACACCCACACCCACACACACCCGGACTCAAACACACAAACAAACACAAACAGACGTACCATTATACTTAACTATTTTATACATATTATATGCTGCCCCACGGTAGCTTATTTTAATGTAAGACTTTCTAGTATTTGCCACAGGGGGGAGCTATCAACACTCACCAGGTGACTCACTACCGCTGCACTTTAGATACACAGAATATTAGTTTATTTAAATTTAGTATGGAATAATATTTTAAGATTACTTGTGAGGAATGATCCCTACCAAAAAGTATACGGCATAGTGAAATGCTTGTGAAATATTTATTTATTTATTTATTTATTTATTACCTAAACTTATTTCCTGTGTCGCTTACTACGAATAAATTCAGAAGCGTCAAACTAAATAAAAAAGTACTAAAATAATTAGGATTCAGATTTAAACGGTTCATCAAAATAAAAATAATTTGGAAAATATTTAAATGAAATAATATACGCCAAATTTCTGCACAAAACAAAATCCTTGAAAATATCGTAAAACTACTTTTCAGCAGAGTTTTGGTTACGGCAGAATCATTCATCACTCATCCTTTCACGAAACACTCAATAAACACATATTAGATTTTATTAATAATAATAAACAACAACAACAACAGCAACAAAGCAACAACAACAACAACAGCAACAACAAAAACACCAGAATAAATGTCATAGTGATAAATAAGAAATATTATACATTAAGTATTATATATATATATAAATAATAATACAAAAATAAAATAAAAGAATTTTAAAAATAAATCAAACCAGCACAAATTTCAGATGTTCGTTTATGGTTTTCTTATTGACGGTGATACCGTACGCTGTATATTTAAACTTGATATCATAGTTATTTACCAGTCACGATTTATCACTTACAGAACGGCTGTTTAAATTGTCCAACATCACACCAGACTGTGTTAATAACAGATTCTGTCTTCCTGCTAGTGTGTGTGTGGTCAACACAATGTCCGTATTTTTAGTATCACTGTATAAAATGTCTGGTCAGTTCGACAGAGAGAGAGAGGCTGTAGGAATGAAGATAGACAGACAGACAGATAGCTAGATAACTAGATAGTTAAACAGAGACATTAAAAAGAAAGATAAAGACGGACCCTTACAGACAGACGGAGAGACGGAGAGAAACGTTCAGACAGGAGGGAGACGTTCAGACAGGAGAGAGACGTTCACACAGGAGGGAGACGTTCAGACAGGAGGGAGACGTTCAGACAGGAAAGAGAAACTGAGAGAAACAGACAGAGAGAGAAATACACTTTTTCGCAAATTAGTCATTTGTAAATTAATGATTTTACTCAGCACTAAATCTGTAGCTGTCAGGGCAGGGTTTGATTAACGTCAGTGGGGGATTATGCTTTATTTACTTAAAGAAGGTACTCTAAAGTGATCTTCTGTTTGGGAATTAAAAGGCTGATTAATAACAGTAATTATCCTGATTTCAGTGATAACAAAATTCGAGGGTATCAGTTACATAGTTCCAAAGTTATGGTTTTAATATTTAATTTTTTGTACCGTTTTTCGCACAATCACGATTTTTAACAAATCTTAGTTTTTAAGGCTTACTTAGACTTCAGTGACAAAGCTTATTTCATGCATCTGCAAAGTACTTAAATTTTACATTGATGTGTGAGGCCAAACTCTCTGAAAATCATTCATTTACTTTCAAAATTTATTCTGAAATGGAACAAAAGTTGAATAAGATTTTAAAAGATAGTTTCGAAAGAGGTTTTCGAGAGGCTGTTTTATTTGTATGAGTGTACTTTATAAAGCGAATGTCAAACCAAGAATTAAGACTGAACAAGGACATTTGTACTGAATGACTTACTATGTTGTTATTTATTATTAATGTATTATTTATTTTGAACCAAGTTTGAAACAGAAACAAGCTTAATTATTTTCCAAGATACATTAATTAACCTCACTTATTCCACCATCAGTTAAAGTATTTGTAAGCAGAATGTAAACACAAAAGGGTCCAATATCATTTCAGCCCAGAGTTAATCACTTAAACCATAATTCATGCGCTAAATCAACACCTTATTGAAAGAATGATCATTTTGTTCATCAACAAAAGCATTCGAAGAGAATTGTGAAGAAAATTGTGAAGAGAATTGTGGAGGTTCTGGTTGAGAAGAGTTGACATGATCTGTCGACTTGAGCTCAGCCAGCTTCGGCCGCCGAGAATTACCGGGACAACAAGCGCTGATGACGTCTTTCACTGGCAGGGAGGTTGGTGTGTAAATCATTCTAGCTTCAGTTCCACTGTCTTTTAAGACTAAAATACTGCTCTTTCCAACGATATATTTCTAAAAGGGGTCTTTTGCTCAGATAAGGTCAAGAGAATTTATTTAACTTTTTCATCAAAAATTTCGACCACTTTCTGGAAGCTAAAGTATTTATACTGGATATACAAATAAAGCTGCGAGACAGAAGTTCTGTATGGTCGAGGTAACATTCACGCAGTAAACAGAAAAATAAGACTTCAACTTTTCCATTCATTCAGTTTTTACTGAGACAGAACTTGAAATAGTGTATAAATAAAGCTGTCAAAAAGACACCTTAGAGTACCTGCTACTTATCATTGTTAGTCTTATCAGTTCGGTTGACAGTGGAAAAGAAACTTCTAATTTGCTTTAATAATTTGGCTTGTAACGTCCTTGATAATTTTACCTTGATCGAGGCGCCCTCTGTATTTCTTCGGTCTTTCGTAAGAAAATAAAACAGTCATGTTTGCAGTTACCATGTAGATCAAGGTAGGTAGGCAAGCTCTTTTCTCAGACATTGTGCATGAAACAGGGTACACACACGTGAACATGAGTTTTATTTATTTTATTTTTATTATCATTTTTTTAGCCAGCTGGTTTCCATAATCCGCCCCTGTCAATCATATTCAAATCAAGCTCTAACATTTGCACGTAAAAACAATATAAACAAAACTGATAAGCTGTTTGATATTAAGTTTTTGTTTTTAACTTAATATTTGTAAGTAAAAACGAAAATACAAAACATTACGATATACTCATATTATAATGGTGTATTTTAGATCTTGTTTATTATGACGATTTCTGTGAATGTTATTACTCCAGTTTTGTATTCCATTCCAGAACATGCTAATTAGATATAGTAACATGCTGAAAACAAAACAACAACTACAAATAAAAGTGTTTCTAATGGACTGCTCAACTCACCTCTCTCGCCGTTTGCGCAAGTAATACTGCAAAATCAGTTAATAGCCACTATAAATATGCATCGTTCCCCATTCGCATTTCCCTAATGAATGAATGAATGAAGGAATGAAGGAATAAATAAAAACTAATAAATCAATAGACAAAATCAATGTCGAGTCAGAAAGATAAGAAATGACAAGTGCACGTGCATCAAATGTTTTCTCTTAGGATGTTTGGTCACTGAAAGCGTGTCGCAGATTCTAAATTATTTTACGCTGGGAAATATCGTGATAACTGTATGGCATGTGGTTTATATGAATATTATATAGATTATATCATAACTGAGTATTTTGGACTATGCTGCAGTTAAACAGCGGTGTATCTATACAGTAAGTGGCAACCTGTTTTGTCTTTCGTTAATGGCTATAACAGAATTCCACTGGCAGAGCGAGGGTGTTTCCCTCTGTGACGTAACAGTCACGTGGACTGTCACTTGTCGTGATCAGCGTACACGTTTCCCTTCACATTTTTATATTTACCACTTCAACGTGCAGCTGGTAATGCCTGTTAACATAAATATTATAATTTCCAACTCAAGTGCATCCTTGTTTCGATATTTTTATATTGCAAATTTAATTTTCGTCCTTTGTTTTCTAATCAGTTTTACTTAAAAAAAAAACAGTTAAAAAAAATACCGTCCTCTAAATCTAATCTGTTGGTTGATGTAGAGTCCGAGCTTAATCTGAATTTAATCACTAGTTATTTTCTTTATGACAGAGAAATCTATAATATACCTGAAGGGAATACAATACAGTATCAAAAGACAATTAGGAATGTTTTTGTAGTTCATTAAAATATGTTTGTATCTCATTATTATGTGCGTGTACATGACTTCAAAATGTTATTGCTGTTGGCTAAAAATTATTATACTTAAAATCAGAATCCTTTTTAAGAAAGTTTCACTCTCTTTCCCCCTCTTTCTCATTCCTTCCCTGTCCCCTTCAGTCCTTCCTCCCTCTCTCTCTGCCTACTTGATTGTCTCTCTTCATACACACACACACACACACACACACACACACACACACACACACTCACACACACACACACTCACACTCACACACTCACACACACACACACACACACACACACACACTCACACACACACACTCACACTCACACACACACACACACACACACACACAGACACTCATACACTCACACAGACACACACAGACAGACAGACAGACAGAGACACACACACAATTTCTGTCTCTCAGAAATACTTATATCATACAGAACTGTAATAATTAACTTAGTAGGAGGATAGGATTTTTTATAATAATATTAACAGATACCAGCAGAAAGAAAAAACAACAAACAAACATCAACACAAAAACAAATAGATATAAGTACTGAGAGGCAGAAAAGGATGTCTAATTCAGGTGGTTGCTTATTAACTTTCAGATTTTGGGGGTGGGGGCGGTCAAGCTGTAACTCTCAGTCTAAGAGTGTCAAAGACGTAGCAGGTTCAAACCTCCCCACTGAGTTTGTGAGACTGTTCCGGTTCTCGTCGTTATCTTTTCAAGGGTTGATAAAAACTCGTGGACTGTCTCCGATAAGGAAAAATATCCTTTGCTATGATCCTATGATTTTTCTCTTTCAAAATTTACCTAAAATGTAAGGCCAAGGGTAATTATTAAAGTGTGTTAAGGTGCTATAAAACATGCATTTACTCATTCTAATAATCTTTAAAAGCCTTAATTAAGTTAACATTTCAGAACAGTTAGGTTACTAACAGACACAGGTTGATGTTCGTCATACATTTTATAAAAAGAAGGAAAGAAAAAAAAATCAGCCAGCTATAGGTGTGTAATTTGGCCGCGTCAACCTTTCTAAGTATCAATGGTTGGTGATTTTTCTGTATTTAAAACCAGTGAATTATTTATTTCGTTAATCTCCCACAATTGAATGACTTCGATTTTCTAACGATAAAAAAAAAGAAAAAAAAAAGCTTCCGTAAACCGTCTCCTCCCAACAATTCCTTCTCTGTCTAATGAGATTTAAGTTAAACAGGACGAGCGGCTCGTTTTTACACATTCACCCTAACAGACTGGTAGAAACAGGAAACTGAAACCAACAGCGATGTGAGGCAGTTATTGTGTTATTGTATTTATTTCATACTTCAGCAACAGCAGATTGTTATTTTAAAACTTAAAAATAATGAGTTAAAAGATACACGTTATAAAAATAATTTTCTTCTTTTTAAACCAAAATGTATTTGTTTATTTGTTATACAGATATCTAAACAGGCCATTTCAGATAATTCTCAAGGGGGGGGGGGCGTCACATTTGTTTACGACTTTTCCCCATGATCTAGATGAAGATGACCCACATACATACGTATAAACGGTGAAACACCCCCGCACGACCTAACTGACATAAATGTATGGTATTTCGTATATCAGATATGATTCTTGTCTGCAGCATTCACAAAAATTACCTAAAAAAGGTTGGAATACGATCATGTATAAAATGATCACAAACAGACCATAAACTGACATAAATGCAAACCTTTAGTAAAGATATTTCTGAGTATTTTAGAGAGTAAATAATACTACATATACAAATTTCATTAAACAATTCGTAACGCATTTGTTTTATATAATCTTTCATGTATGTTGTATTTATTATACATTTCATCTGATGATGTATTAAAACACATGTACCTATATTCGCGGTTGTTACATCCGATCACACGCAATCCAGTCGAATGAGTCACAGCCTGCGACACGAGACTAGATACATCTTTTTTCTGAACTTCTTTCCTGGAATCACTGTGACAGAAAAATTATTTGTATGATTAAAAATACAAAACTTAATTCGTCTAAAATGATACTCTACTGAATTCCTTAGGCACTGTAATTTCCACAGTGAACTGTTTTGAATAGCAGCAACAAATAAAATGACGAGTGTGTCATTCTCTAGAGAGGACAAAGCGATGAATAAAATACAGCTTTCAGACAAACCTCTCACTGCCTAGAAAACCAAATTAAAACGAACTTGAAACTGATCGTCTTTTTTCTTAATATTTATATAAAATATTTGTCTTCTTCGAAACAAAATAAATAATTAAATAAATAGATATCTCAAGAAAGAAAGAAAATAAAAAGATTGGAAAAGAATAAAGTATATTACAAAGATAATCATAAACTTTTATTTTATTTAAAATGAAGCTTTAATGTTATATAATAATTATTAACTGTTCTGGTTGAAGATAAGTGTTTATAATTTCAACTTGTGTTGTAGACGTTACTACTTTATAATGATAATCGACTGGTTTAACAAAATTACTGAAATGAGAGGTGGTGTGAAAGGCTAACAGTTTATCGTAACTGTAAAACATTAAGAATTGAATTCGTGTACTCATCTTTTCCCTGGTGTATGTCTGACCCAGCATGTTGCTGGATATTAGAAAGGAAGAGAAAACAAAGAAAGACAGCTTGTAAAATTTTGTATTAAAGTCATTCTCTATCTGCTATGATATGAATCACTCTTTTTGACATCTCCCTGTCTCCTGTAGTAGGAAAGTGGGTATTCTGAACATCCTCACTTTAAATATCTCCCTGCTGTCATACAGAAAACAAAACGTCCTGCTTCAGGTTTAAAGGATCAGTCGCTTTTACCACTAGGATTTGCCGGGAAAGAGGAAAATCAAAGAAGTAGTAAGTACAATTTCTGTAAATATATTTCTGTCATCCCACTAAAAAACACCATTATATTTCATGCCATTGTGTGACTGTCTTTAACTCTTTCCTGTCTTATCCAACATGTTATTGTCGATTCTGCAAAGGAAAAGAAACAGAAGAAAGACAGTGTGTATGAATTTTATGTTAATATCTTTCTCTATCTGCCCTGACATGATTTACATTCCATGACGAACATCTTCTTATTTTTCTTTTTGAAAATTGCTACAAACGGTAAGAACGAAATCCAACATGTTTTAAAGAGTATCTGACATTATACTGCAGCATTACGAGCTGATTAGTGTGTGTGTGTGTGTGTGTGTGTGTGTGTGTGCATTAGTGTGTGTGTGTGTGTGTGTGTGAGCTGATTGTGTGTGTGTGTGTGTGTGTGTGTGTGTGTCAGTGTGTGTGTGTGTGTGTGTGTGTGTGTGTGTGTGTGGTGTGTGGGTGTGTGTGGGTGTGTGGGTGTGTGTGTGTGTGTGTGTCAGTGGCACGGAATCCCCGCCCCAGCTAGCAGAATAAAATCGACGTCCAGACGCGCGTGTTTCATGTGAGTGATGTTCAGTTTGGTTTGCTCTGCTGTGGATATGGCGGCAAACATCGGCGAAAAGACCGCAACATTATTTCGGAATCCCCACTTAACTAAATCAAGATCCACCCCTGAGCATTTGCTAGGAATGAAGGAAAACAAACAGGGCAATACAGGCAATTTCTGTGATGTAAAACACAAACTGTAATATTTTGAATGTCTGACTGTTTGCCATAATATTATAGTGTAAAACGTCTCGTGTATTTTTGTTGTCTTTTTTAAATATCTTCCAATGTCGAATTTTGTTTCTATTTTTTAATATTTTTGTTATAATGTTGAAGTCAGTATAATTATATTATCTGATTTTAATATACATCGTTGTCACGAAGTAGAAGATAATAAATATTGTCTGAGTTTACCGTTTGGATTGCCATGACGTAGTTGGTAAAACGTATCATCTCATTTTAATATCTGTCTTAGAGCGTGTCAGATCACAGCCTTTCAACACCGTAATTTGAATTCATCTGAGGAAAGGAGTTTGACCGATGATGCAGAAACATAATTTAGGGATAATTTTCTTTCCTTTATTTTCAACAACGAATACTTCCGCTTGCAGGACGCTAAAATTTACGCAGACAATAATGATTTTAGTTTGTACACCGCCATCACTGTTATCAGCTCGAGCGAAAAGAAAATTGGTTTTCTTGCAAATCATTTGATACAAAACAAGAGTTCCCTGGTGTTAACAGGCAAGCGAGCCTTAAACTGCTGAGTTATTTTTTTTTTTTTTTTTTGAGCCTCTGTTGAAAGTAGAAAAATACCAATTAATGATTCTTGTATAATTTAATAAACAGTTGATGGATAATGAACCAATAAAACTAATTTAACAAAATAATTAAATCTTAACAAACTTTTCTGCTGTAAATTGAAAATTGGTTGTTGCCATGAAATAAAGGTTTATGTAGATTCAGACTTGCATATAACTGCCATCATATATTTTTGCATGGCGGGTATTTTTATTTTGGTATTCTGTTTATACTGTATTCTAAAAGAAGATAAAAGTTAGTTTTGTGAATTTTTTGTTATATTATTTATGTTATGTTGAATTCAGTCTTCTTTAGCTCTAAATAAAATATTATAGAATTATTTATATATTGCATGGAACAGACTAGTTTATAAATTCTTTAGTTATTGTTAATGTTTGTCAATAACATTAATTTTTTTTCGGGGGTGGGTTAATAGAACTTTCAAATCGTCTTTTGCGTACTTATTTCCGGTATTCTTCGGTACTCCTCGGTTATGACGTCATAGGTGCCACTCTTAAAAGGTTGCACAAAATGAGTGTCTAGCCATATCTCATTTTATGCGTGACAAAGCAAGCCACAATTAAATAAATCTGGATAAAATATGAATCTTAATTCGGCATTGAAGAACTCATTAAAGATATCGAGCAGGGCATCGCCATGTGAAGGTATTTTCATTACTTTGGTGAAATTAATACACTGAAACCACCGGCTAAATCAATACTGTCGCAGAAACCCAACGTGGACATTAATTTCGTTAAGTCGTAGTTATTACAACTAGTTATTATGATTGCTGGCGATAGGAAATATACTTTAAAAATACTGTGTTCTATCACTGAAAATTGATGCTATTTTGTTTAGCTATTGTCTGGAAATGTCAAACATAACATTTTTGGCAGAGAGAGAGAGAGAGAGAGAGAGAGAGAGAGAGAGAGAGAGAGAGAGAGAGAGAGAGAGAGAGAGATTTTATTTATAATATTAACAAAGTAAAGAATATTATATACAATAAAAGAAACTGGCAGCAGAAGAGCATGGAAACCATTTAATGCTGTTCGTTTTTAAAAGACAAGAGGAGATATTTAGTTCAGCTGCATCTGTTGTCGTGTCTAACAACGTAACGTGACGTCATTGTTGACAACCACGTTGTTGTTTTACATCCTTGTTGTATTAACGTGGCTCGCCATCCTGCGGTTAAATGTAACATGTTTTTAAACTGCAGATTGTTGTTGTTGTCGTTAGTGTTATTGTTTCATTTATTCTAAATTTTGCGACCCCGTTTTTTTTTTGTTACTATCATTTTTTTTTAAATAAAAAACATTATCAAAATAGCCATGATCGTATATACAGTTATGAAATCGTTCATACTTGACATGAAATATGAAGATTTGCAAAACATTTATGTATTTTCAGTGTGTGTCTGTGTGAAATAAAAGAAAACTTCTATTAATTATTCACTCTAGAGGGTCGATGAATTTTTAATTCGAGCAGTTCTGTCAAAAAGGTTTACTGCTATATTCAGCAAGTCGGTTTAATGTCAGGAAATAAAAGAGACAATGCTCTATGGATCATCTTGTTGATAAGAATTTCTTCAGATTTTTGACAGTTTGTAAGACGTCGGCCATGCTGTCTGTGATGTGTGTGGATGTTGGAAGGCTAAACGACACGACAGAATCACTGACACACATCCTGTGTGACACAGACTGCTTGAAACCTGTTTATTAATGTTTTCTGGTTGAAGTAATATATAGGCTGCATTTTGTAAAACACATTTATTCATTTATAATGATTTTTATTTATAAGTGCAGGCTGATGTATTTCACCGTCTCTATTGTAATAATAACAATAATAACAACAACAGTTATTAGCTGATGTAAACCAACTCGATACGATCTGTTCAAATTATATACTTATAATTTAATATGTTTTAAAAACATAATACATAATTAAAAATAATCACTAACCATAACAGAACTATATCAAGTAATTAATAAATAAAATTAATAAAACCGAATTTCGGGAAGAAACCCGATCGAGACGAAACATAATTTACTGACTGATCAATGGTTGTGATTTGTGTACTTGGTACTCTCCGTCGTCACTGGGGACGAGCTGATTAATATTTTATTTTATTTCATTCGATCCTGTCAGTTTGCTCAGATTAAATGTCAACTGATCTTACGTCTTCAAATACGATCTGTGTTATCATTCCAAGAGCAATGTCTTATCGGTTCGTCTCTCAACTCCAGATCTATAAAGCTGTATCGATCAGGATGGCGGTCTCCAGCTGCTGAACTCTGCCGCTTAATCAAGTTCGTTTTGCTTTATTTTGCGGTACATATTATTGATCTGTTGGAGGATATGACAACAAAAGTTGTAAACACCTGTTGATGTATATTTTCATTACCGTACGACAAAATCACGTCGTCGGGAATTAGATACACTTTTGCTTGTCTTCCGCTGCAGCAAAAGGGTGTGGATGTGTGTGTGGGTGCGCATGCGTGTCGCCCGGTGTGCTTTACACTTGCAGCAGACAGGCATTGTCGTGTCTCAGAGAAGAGTGTTAATTAAAAAGTTTTCGTGATCAAACAACGAAGCAGCACTTTGACCATGATACAGTGGAGCCATACATGCCTGTGTGACGTGATCTTTAGCGACTTTTGGAAGAAGAGTTCCGAAAAGACTGAGAACCCTTAGAAGCCATGACATTTCCAACATCAACGACAGGTAAATCTTTCACTGTGTTCTCCTTGTGACGTGTATGTGTAAAACTGAATTTTCATTACCCAGCACTATCGTAATATCTGTGGTAATACAATTTCATTACAGATTTCTGTCATTATTTATTAAAGTTTGAAATAATATTTCTTCTTCTACTACTACTACTACTACTACTACTACTACTACTGCTAATATTATTACTACTACTACTAATAAAAGACTTTGTTGTAATTCCTTTCCTCGTTACTGTCTTCTCTATCATTACGATATTCTTTTTATTTTTAATTTTTAAACAGTTTCTTCCTCTTCTCTTCATACATCGTCGTCATGGTCATCATCTGCTGTTATTATTATTATTATTATTATTATTATTATTATTATTATTATTATTAGAGTACTTGAAACGACATAACCTCACTAGACATAATAACGTACTCAGTGTTACATAGCTGTCACTCAGTTAAAAAGCAATATCAGCGTTCTCTGTGTTATGATGACAGTCTGTAGCCTGCAGGAATTGAGTTCATAAAATAAATTTCAGTCTTGTATTTAATGACCAGTGATTTATACTAACCTTGGCGCTAGGGTGCATTGAGACTGGAGGAAATTAACAGGAAGCAGTCTACCTGAAGCTAAGGACAATATAACCAGGGTTGTGTGTTGTACAGTAGAGTGCAAGTGAAAATCGTAGCCAGGTGAATAATCGAAACCTGTGATAAACAGGCACGTATTCGGATACGTATCTGCGTGTACGTGATGCTACATAATTAACAGTTCCAGTGTCTGCACTAAATGTTTATTTTTAAAAGAAACGAAATGAAAGTAATTGTTTTTGTGTAACTGTATTAAAGTTCTACTGTGGGTTTTTTGAAGAAAAATGATGTAGCCATTTTCTTTAAAGTCATTGATGTCAAATAACTAATGAACTTGGTAAACTATTTTCGCTGTTCAAACTTTTTGTTGACAGGTAATTAAATAAAAACAAAACCTTCGTGTTTTCTTTAAATTCTTTTTAGCTTGGTTAGAATTCGAATTCATCTTACCTTTCTTTGACTAAATGTTAAATATGTAACTTATGAGTTATAACAAGTGAAATATGAAGTTAATCGAATTTACAAACGAAATTAAACCATAAGACGCACTCAAAAAATTCTGCTTAAAAATTACTACACTTTGTCATTATTCTGATAGTAATTCCCTGCCGTATGAAGAAAAATGGAGATGACATTTGCTTTATTGATTTGACCTTTTTAATGTTAGTGCTGTAAAACTTTTATTATAAACAGATGTGAATTCCATCTATCAAGAAACATACTGTTAACTGTTATATGTTCATATTTATGATACAAATACAAAATTATCTCAGTTATAATATTATTTTCAATCTTATAATTTCTTACAAAACTGTATGTAAATCATCTTGAATGTATTTATTTATTGTTTTTAATTATATTTCTAAGTTCAGACAAAAAATACCTATTCTTTTGACGTCACCTCGTTGATAGATTATAGCATTTTTGTCAATTATCTATCCTTCGTCTATTTTTAATCACAAAGAATTTAAATATTACAAGTAAAGATTTACACTAAAGTGTATTTTATTCTATGTTAAACTAAAATGATTTATAATTTCAGGATCTTTACGTCCAGTTTTGTTTGTTTTTTAAATTAATTTCTTATCGCTTTTTGTCTGAAGCAAGTGGTGTTCATATTTCTTTCGTCACTAGATTCGAGTAACACTTCTTATACCGACTTGTTCGTTTTCCATTTAGTCAAATAATTTGTGTTATCTGTGTTTTAAAGTTTATAATAGATATAGTTGATTACCTATTTAATTACACTAAACTGCAGCGGTTGATCAAACCTTTATCTTCATGTGATGTATATTTACAAAATTAATAATGCTGGCTGAGGCGATAATCTTTCTGTGGGCCATGATGAGTCTAAAGTGCAATTACTAGCAACTACAAACTGCTGCTTTGTGCTCATTAAATTCGACAAACTGCTTATTGCTACTGTATATACATTAAATTCTGCTGCGTACCAGAAGTACAGTTTTAATCACAAAAATATCTCAGCTGTGAATATCTATATTAAATTCTGAAATACATCATCTCCTGTTCTATTGGTAATGGTTGTAGCATATAACTGGCACTGTTAGTTGATGATTCCACTGTGTCAGTTTAACACTAAGGTAACATTGTGTTTTTGTGTGTCATATTGTGATGTGTCAAATAACATCTACACGTATATAGAAAACTTGGTGCATCCATGCAGATCTTTGTCGACCCCAGACTACATTTCGTAATACCAGCTTGTATGTATTCTATTGTGTTCATCCACGTTTTCGGAAATTATTGTTACAAAACATATTTTATACCACAACTGTAACATCTGGCTTAGAACGTCGTTATTATCTAGTTGTTAGCACGTTGGTGTAGGTGTTTGCTAAAAGATAATTAATAGCTGATAAGGTAACTTCATTTAGATGAGTTACTGGCAGGTGTGCTTTTTTATACCTGTTTTCATTGTTCATCGTGATGACGCTTATAAACACAGATAACTGGAATTTCCAGGTTAACTGTTGTTTTCAGTTTGCTGATGTTTACGTTTGGAAATTTCTAATACGGTTATTATGTAAGATTTTATTTTTATTTTTTTCATTCTTTTTTCGTATTTCTTTCTAATCTGTCATTTACCGCAAATCAATCGGATCTTGCTTATTTATTATATAAGCAATGAAAAGAAGAATCATTCTTCTGTGGAGGAACACTAAGTACTTGTTTACAGAATTAATAAGTAACAGACAGTGATAATAATTATAGGCATGAATAATAACCAACTTAGCCTTGTGTAAATATAGATTTCCTGAAATTTTTACAAACTTGTTTTGTGTGTTTGAAAATTAGTGTTTAGACTTGGGCTGCATCAGAAAGTCAGAATGTGGCAAATAGAAAATATTGTGTTCCCTTCTAGTGTTGTTGTTTTTTTCAATTTTTTTAAATAGTCAGGAGCATAAATTAAAAATGCAGTAAGCGAAAAATTATTAAAAATAAAATATGCTTTTAGTAATAACTAAGTTTTTAAATATATATATATATATATATTTTTTACATTATTATAATATATGTATGTTAGCATATTTACACTATCCATATGTTGCCTGAACCGAATTTAAAAATATTTTTATTACTTCGTTAAAAAGAACCAGTTCTAATTCTTTGAGGACATAAAACATACATTATTTAGAATTTCTAGAAGGGATTAAAAAGATTGTGTAATAAATAAAACATTAACATTCTTCTATCAGTTACTGTTTGTGGCTCTGTTTACAAGTTGCGGGGAACCTGGCTGTCAGTGTCTGTCTGTCTGTCCACGCGATAACAATCTCAGAAATAACTGTGTGAGTGAAACACGATTTTACACAATGCTTGAAACAAGCCACATTGTTTAACAGCCTTTTGAATTATGTGTGAGTTTATACTTGTGTGTGTGTGTACGTGTGTGTACGTGTACGTGTATACACACACACATACATTTATATATATATATATATTTATTCATATACATTGTATATGTGGGTATGGTATTAAAAAACAAACAATTTCCAGTATCCGTCTTTTTAAAATTCATTTAAATCTGTTTGTTATATTTAGATAGAAATACTGAGAGGATGTTTTAGGGAAAATTTGGAACTTGTCTTTGTCTTACGTAAACTGCAGAGAGTATTGTTTTATTTCAAGAACATTTGAAACTGACTGTACAATTACATTCTGCTTCGTAAGCAAATTTAAATGTGTCTGCAATATATTACAAATGCAATTAAATAACGTTTTAAATTTGCAGAATAATGTAAGATAAAAAACTAATCAAATTAGTTTTTCTCCATTTTCAAAAGCGATCATTTTTTTAAAAGTTTATATACATACATGTGTGTGTGTGTGTGTGTGTGTGTGTAAATGTCCGTGTGTATGTGGTTATTTTGTTTAACTCTTGACATAGCTATTAGACAAAGATTCAAATGCTGATATACAGAAAATAGTTTTAATGAGAAACGACCTATTAGTAACCACACGTAAACACACACACACACACACACACACACACACACACACACACACACACACATATATATATATACATGCATGGTTCCAACGACACATGTATCATCTGCGTTTTAAATCATAAACAATACTGTAAATAAGTAACATACGTTAAATTAAAGCTGAAAATGATATATATATATAAATTACTTATATGTCATTAATTAAGTCCACAATTGATTTTGAAACTTACAAAAAAGACGCATCAGTATCTAGTATTATGTTCTATGGATTTACCTAAAATACACTGCTAATTATTTCATGTATGACGACATTCTTCTAAATCCAGATATTAGCTAGAATATTAACTTAATATTAATGTTTTTAATTAAGTGAAATTCAGAGACGTTGTTACATAGACTTCCTTTAACTTTTATACCCGAGTCACGCCCCCCCCCTCCCAGAGAACAAAAATTAAAATTAACCAGCGAATTAATGTTACCTTTTTATGTGTATCTTTTTTGTTTTGTTCTTTTTTAGGTTGTTGTTTTGTTTTTCTTTTTATTTAAATTTAAAACAAAAATCTGTAATGGAAATGAACCATTAAAGTATCAGCAGCTACTAAATTTGCTTTTAACGTATAAAGAAAACAGAGAACAGCGGAGAGCAAATCTGTGGGTGTGGGAACTAAAAGATGTTTTTTTCTCTCTTTTTTTCTCGTCGACCGATATTTTTCTTCATTTCAATTCAATCATTATCATGTTTCTGAAATTCCAGACCCGCCTCTCAATCTAAGAGATTATCATTGTATTACCTCCTTGGGATTAATAATTATAGTCGTAATGTGGTCTGTCCCTATAAATAAGGATTATTTTTGATCGCACCAAAAGAAAAATATTTTTATTAGTTACGTGAAATATATTTTGTATAAAAAATTACTTTCAGTTAAACTATGCGCCATTAACTGCTGTTTCTGTGCAACCATTAACTAATTTCAAGAACGTGAAAAATGACAACGTTGTTTTGTTATTATACAGTGTATTTGTATTATCTCAGTTATTTATGTTGCTAAATAGTTTTCACACAGCTAATAATTAATCTCTCTCTCTCTCTCTCTCTCTCTCTCTCTCTCTCTCTCTCTCTCTCTCTCTCTCTCTCTCTCTCTCTCTCTCTCTCTCTCTCAAAGACACAAAAAGACGCACACTATTGGTATCAAATTTGGTAAGGATAAAATGTTCTTATTTTATTTTTTTCTGTTGTAAGATATAATATAAGCATCTTTTTCTCTCTGACGTGTTATAAGAAGACAGATATCATATCACTGTTCAGTTTAGGATATGTTGTTGTCAAGCAAACAAATAAACAAACATAAAACAAATCATAATAAAAATACTCATACATACACAAAAAAATATATATATATATATAAAAAAGAGGAAAGAAAACCTCAAAAGAAAAAGAAAATTAAAAAATGTACTGTTCTAATCTTTACCTTGAGAAAATAAATAAATAAATAAATATTATAAAAATATATAATTAATAAATAAATACAAAAAAAGAAAAAGAAAAAGAAATCTGTAATGTTTTCATGTTTTTTTTCTTATTCAACATTACGATGTCTTGAATACATATACTATATTTCAGTATAAATTAAACTGGAAATTCGTGCTTATTACTGTTTTTCTTATTTTGAGATGTACTTGAAGCGTATCAGTCTGAGTGGAATCGTGTATTCATCCGTGACTGATTCAGTTTTCCTCTGCAATCCACAACAACAACCAAAAAATAATTCTTCCTCGGATCCAGACTTCTCAGTCAGACAGTTGCGATCGTGTCAAAATATGTCATAGAAAAATTCTAGAGACGCAGCTCAAATCTGAAATAAATTCTCGTTTCTCTTACAAGACCGAGCACCTCTTACGCCACGAACGTGCTCAAAATGAAAATTTAGAATCGATGCTCGAGTGCGTCTGACAAGAGTAAAGTGGAATTTCGTGTAGCTGAGCGAAACACACATTCACAAGAGAGTCCCGAATACGTTCCTTAACTAAATTCCTCGATAATTACATGTCATGTTTTGACGGCTTGCGACCACGGTTAAAATTACCGATGATTTTCCATATCATCACTTTCATACATATACAACTGCATATGAAAATTTCGTAAAGTGCGTTCTGGGAATTGAATACGCTATATATAATTTCAAGTGTAATAACGATTGAGACGAAATTGTTGGCTACTGAATTATTCGTGAGGTTAGAAAATACCCAAGAATTTATAGAATGTAAAATCAAATCGCTAAGAGATTTATATTTCTTGAGATTACTTTTGAAAAAGTATTTTTCTTCTTAAATATTTTATGACCTGCAGTTATCAGTTGATAGCAAGAAATCTTTTTTTATCCACCTTCCCATGGTCAGGAAACCAAAAAGTTGTGAAATCCATAGGAATGTCTGAGATCAGAGAAATACTGAAATATGTGAACTATGAGCCGGAGAATTAACTCTGGAAATATAGCTATCGATTACACAAATATACATAATTAAAACTGGACAGCTATTGATTAAGTAAGCACATTCCTCTTAACTGGAAAAATATTGACGTATGTAATTATAAAAGGATTATTTCTTTAAAGAACTACTGACATGTGCAGCTGTATATCGCTTTGTTTTAAGAAACACTGAAATTTATTACACTATGGCCTCGGTGAAATGTTAAAACATACAATCATATATATCTGTAAAATAATAAAAATAATAAATATTAAATTATGTAAACGCACACAAATGAAATAAGAAATCGTGAATTTATCTAACACGGAAATCTCTGAATAACACACATATATATATATATTTTTTTTTAATAGGAACAATATATAACCCATAAACATCTTAATTGGTAAATATTAAGATATGTAATCACATACTCTGAAACAGATAAAAATGATATGGAAATACGTAATGATACACACGCTTCCCGTCCCTTTATGGTTTTATCAGACAGGGAAGACGAATTGCTTGGTATTGTATCATACACGAGAGAGAACGTGACTGATATTTTTGAATCAAAATGTTGGCATCGTAATCCCACAGGAATCAAAGAGGAATAAACAGAAATTTAGCGGCAGACATATGACAAGTAAAATACATTTGATGAAACTTCTAGACGAGAAAATTGTTCAGCAGTGCAAGTTTGGTATAGACTGTCCGATTGTTTTAGGATTTGCAGAAACATGCATCAAACATTTCACATTCTTACTCTTGAATTTAGTAAACAAATCTTTAGGGTAAGATGGGGTAATTCTGGCCATCTTTTCCATTCATCCTCATCTACAGCTTCACAGACAAAAGGAAACAACAAAATGGAGTGAATAATGTGTAGTATATGCATTTCTGCTTCAAAATACACAAACACTGCATACGTAGTGTTTATACGTTTGAAATGGGAACCAGGTTAAAAACTGCTGTCAGGGGCCAGATTTGCTCTGTTGATTTGTGGTAAATCTGGCCCCCGCATTCATGATGTATTTTGGTCCTCACATTTGTTGTACTGATTACTGCTATGTAATCATTGTCAACTACTAATGATAATTAGTACTAATCATAATACAAGTCATATTCAAAACTTCAATAAACTAAACTCCTTGACAAATATCACACAAGAATACAATATCTTTAAAGTCTGCACCAGCTGGGATTTCGAGGTTTGTGCATGGATGAAGACAATGCCAATTTGGGCACCCGTCACGTCCTATGAACTCGTCAGAATTCATGCCATCATCAACTCTGCCACAGAGTTCACATTTTTCTTGGGTATCTACTACATCTCGGTCTTCTAATTCAGGCTCGTCACCATCATCATTTTGTTTGACGGCATCCACCGGTTCTGCTGTAGCATTCAAATTGAACTGCCGTTTTCACTTTAGTATCTTCTTCTGGGTTTTTTGCTGTAGTTTTGCCTCTTTGTTTTCTTTGCCTTTTCTTCCTCCTCCTTCTCCTTCTCTTCCAACTCTTCTTCATACCTCTTGACACTTTCTTCTTCTGTCAGTGTCTCGGCATACCTTATCCTCTTGATTTTATTTGAACTTTGACAAAGTGCCCCACCAGAAAGTCCGTGGACTTTCAATTGTTTCAAAAATCTTAAATAAAACTCAGAATGGACTGTATCAGTGCCAAAACTATTGTTTTCACCATCACATGTGGGGGCCAGAATTGCTCCAAGTGGTGGAGTAAAAAAACCATACACTTCTTTCCTAATTACCACATATTAATCAAGGTTCTTCTGCTGATCTTAATAATTGATTATATTTTTACCTGTTATAAGTTACCACTAAACTTATGTCTATAGGAGTAAAAACATAACACTCACTTTTGAAACCTCAAAATGCACTTTTTTTTACAACCTTGTTGTTTTCACTACTTTCATGGCCACTATACTTCACATGTAAATGGCTGATTACCTACATCCTTTGTTCTAAAGAGAGATAGGAAGATTCTATTTATATCAACAAAGTTCCAGAAGCCTGCACAGAACAGTATAGTGGCTGTAAGTCATAATATACCTTAGGGGCCAGAATTACCCCACCTTACCCTATATCTTATGAATGTCACTGCAAGCCGAATGTACACTTTCAGTTATCAGTAGAAATTTAGTTTAAAATAAACATTTGTGTGCGCTCAGTAAATTAAAATTATGTGCAACAAATATTCATTACGTTTTTTAAATTACTATTATTTTTAATTTGTTCGATAGTTATATTATTTACTTAGCAAATATTTATATTTAATTCTAGTATACTGCTTTATATTATTTTTATTTAAATTTAAATTGACATATGTTGAATTATTCATATAATGAACTACTTTCGAATCAAATCCAATTACGCGTACTAAACAAATTATAATAATTATTAAAAATAAAGTTTTTACATCCAGTCACAAAGCACATTGTGATAATTTTTGTCTTATAGTATGAGCTCTGTGATAAAATGCTCACATGATTAAAAAAGTGGTAATGTTTTGTAGAGGACTTGCCACCCATGAATCACGTGAAACCTGTGTTGCATTCGCCTCGTGTGAACGGGTTGTTGCTTAATGGGAGACCTCTCCTCATCATTTTGCTGTCTTCTTGACAAAAGTCCTCCATAACACTAAAAAGATAAGACACTTTAAGTCAAGAAATTAGTATTTCAGATTTGTCAACACACTGTATTCAGACCTTGTGACATGTTTACATTATCATAACTCACACATAGCTGTTTAGAACACCGTTAAAAGTGTGTGTGTGTGTGTGTGTTTTGTGTTGTCTCTCTCTCTGTGTGTATGTGTGTTTTGTGTTGTCTCTCTGTGTGTGTGTGTGTGTGTGTGTATGTGTGTGTGTGTGTGTGTGTGTGTGTGTGTATGTTTTGTGTTGTCTCTCTGTGTGTGTGTGTGTTTTGTGTTGTCTCTCTGTGTGTGTGTGTGTGTGTGTGTGTGTGTGTTTTGTGTGTGTGTGTGTGTGTGTGTGTTTTGTGTTGTGTCTGTGTGTGTGTGTGTGTGTGTTTTGTGTTGTGTGTCTCTGTGTGTGTGTGTGTGTGTGTGTTGTTTTGTGTGTGTGTGTGTGTGTGTTTTGTGTTGTCTCTCTGTGTGTGTGTGTGTTTTGTGTTGTCTCTCTGTGTGTGTGTGTGTGTGTGTGTATGTTTGTGTTGTCTCTCTCTGTGTGTGTGTGTGTTTTGTGTTGTCTCTCTGTGTGTGTGTGTTTGTGTTTTGTGTCTGTGTGTTGTGTGTGTGTGTGTTTTGTGTTGTCTCTCTGTGTGTGTGTGTGTGTGTGTTTTTTGTGTTGTCTCTGTGTGTGTGTGTGTGTGTGTGTGTTTTGTGTTGTCTCTCTGTGTGTGTGTGTGTGTGTGTGTTTTGTGTTGTCTCTCTGTGTGTGTGTGTGTGTGTTTTGTGTTTGTCTCTCTGTGTGTGTGTGTGTGTGTGTTTGTTTTGTTGTCTGTCTTGTGTGTGTGTGTTTTGTGTTTCTGTGTGTGTGTGTGTGTTTTGTGTTGTCTTGTGTGTGTTTTGTGTTGTCTCTCTGTGTGTGTGTGTTTGTGTGTCTCTCTGTGTGTGTGTGTGTGTGTGTGTGTGTATGTTTGTGTGTGTGTGTTTTGTGTGTGTGTCTCCTGTGTGTGTGTGTGTGTGTTTTGTGTTGTCTCTCTCTCTGTGTGTGTGTGTGTGTGTGTGTATGTTTTTGTGTGTGTGTGTATGTTTTGTGTGTGTGTGTGTGTGTATGTTTTGTGTGTGTGTGTGTGTATGTTTTGTGTGTGTGTGTGTGTGTGTATGTTTTGTGTGTGTGTGTGTGTATGTTTGTGTGTGTGTGTGTGTGTGTGTTTTGTGTTGTCTGTGTGTGTGTGTGTGTGTGTGTGTTTTGTGTGTGTCTGTGTGTGTGTGTGTGTGTGTATGTTTTGTGTGTGTGTGTGTGTGTGTATGTTTGTGTGTGTGTGTGTATGTTTTGTGTGTGTGTGTGTGTTTTGTGTGTGTGTGTGTGTGTGTATGTTTTGTGTGTGTGTGTGTGTGTGTTTTGTGTTGTCTCTGTGTGTGTGTGTGTGTGTGTGTGTGTGTGTGTGTGCGTGCTTAGGTTGCTAGCTAGGTATGTGTTCATACACTTGTGTTCAGAAATATATAATTCTGTATGTGTTTATTCGTAGGTCCTATTAAATTTTTGTTCAACATTATCACATTTTGCATCAGTTTATCGTTATGTGCATCATTCAGTTTTTTATTTTGTTTTGTTTTTTAAAATTGTAAATTTTTAAAGGTTTAAATAATCTTTCCAGTTATGTTTGCTATCATTTCTTTGCACCTTACTAAAAACATCAATTTTAAGGTGTTTTTTCACATTTTCCATTAATCTGTACATTTATAAAGCAAGCATCCATACGTCTGTCCCGGTTTTTTCGATTTGGTCAAAGCGAGTGTTCAGAATAACCATGTGTGCATTCCAATACGACATTATACCTCGTAACACGAAATTGATTTTATGCCAGCTTGCATTACAAACTTAAATAATATTTGTCGAGCGTGCTTTTTTGCTTTTCTTTTTCTCTATTTCTTACTCTCTCTTGTTTTTTCCCGTTTTTTCAATAATAGACCTAAAAAGCCCGCAACACTGAAGCAGTCTGCTAACAGGCATCTCCTCGCTCTGTTCAATCAACGGTCATTTAGTCTATTTGTCACATTGTGTTATTTGTTCGTATTACTTAAAAGCTCTGAGTGAGTAGCTCAGTGTATTCACAGCCGGAGCTCTTGTCTTTGTTATTGTCTGTACTGTCCCTGGGGAACGTTCAGCATTCCTCTAGCTCTGACTACTTCTAGTATTAAAACATAAATAGTATTTCCATTAGAAGACACGAGATTCGTAATAACAGTTAATGCTTTCATTGCATTTTCAAAAAACATGAAGTTATCATCAAAATTCTTGAAAGTTTTGAATGTGCTTATTTCAGCAGTGATAATAAACTAAAAGCATTGAAAACTATCAAGAACTGGAATCACTGATATAAATTCATTATCTTTATGTGCCTGCGATTCCTGATAACCGTATTCTATCATTTTATCAGTTGTATGAAAGTCGCTGTCTTCTTGAAAGACTTGTTTTTGGTAAAATTCGCTATTTTAGTATTTGTAATATATAATAAAGTTATTATTTCCTCATTATCTGTAGCTGCAACTATTTTTTTAGTTTTTGTTCTTACTCTAGAGAGTTAAATCATGGTTCTAGGAAAGAAAGAAACTGGAAAAAAAAAATTTGAAAAAAAGAAACAGAAAAAAGTAACAGGAAAAATAAAACGGAAAGAAAGAAACACTACATTTTTACTAAAATTTTTATTTTAATTGTGTTAAAGGTATTACAAATTATTTTTTGTACCAAACTAATATTTTTAATGTTTCTTAAATATTCCATCATAAATATGCACCTCTTTCACCCATTAATTATCATTCCCCAATTGATAATCCATATGTTTCGCAATGAACACTATGTCAGTCTATATCTCTACATCTCTGTAATATAAGTCAGTTTCCCAACTAACTTACCCAGTTGAGTTTTAATTGTCATTGAATCGTTGACCTATCCAACGGGTTCTTTAAATGTCTCAGTTATCATTTTCTTTAAGAAGATATTCTCTAATTAACCCTTTCAAAGGATAATCCCTTCTCTTTATGTCCCCTTTATCTTATCCCATGTATGGCTTCCCAGATGGCTTTCAACTTAATTACCCATGATATCAATATAAAAGATGATAGGAAGCACCATTGCTCAGAATCATTAGTGCCATCATTAGAATAAATATCACAAATATATGAATAAAACTACTATGGAGGTCATCAAGAGTCAGAAAGGTGGATCAAAAATGTGTTATCATGGCCACATGTATACCAAGTTAGCTACTAGTAAGAACAAGATTTGGTGGAAATGAGTGGGAGCTTCCGGATGATGGGATCCCAAGATGACTCCACAAACCTCCGGTATGTTCCCAAAACTGGCAGTCTCCAGATTAGGTAATCGGTGAGGTGTTGTAATCCGCTTCCAGAAATGGGAAAACTGGCGTGAGCAATTAAGGCCAATTTAGAGGCACGAAGAACAGAGGGGGCGATTAACCAGATTAACGAGATTAACTTTAATGAGCAGTGAAGACAGAAAATACTACCTATATAAATACTGTACAGACATGATGTTTGTTATGTTTGATCGTGGCTGCGAAGGGAGTGTCCAGTTAAGATGTGTTATAATCTCACTGCCAGAATCGGGAATAAACCCAAACCTCCGACTTCGCCGCACACCACCACTCTTTCCACCTTCTCTATGGAATATGCACGAGACCACAGAACGAACAACATTTGTGAAGGGTGGAACAATAAGTTTTTCAGCATGTTTGGCCATCATCATCCTTCTGTCTGGAAAGTTATCCAGTGATTCCAGCGTGAAGAATCCACTGTTCTTCAACAGGATGCAGTTGGCAACCCTCGAAGAAGCGCAAGAACAAAGGTCATATTCGCCTCCAGTGGAGACTCAAAGATCTTGTGTCAGGACCGTGTCAATAGTTCCAAGTCCATTCCCGAGTTTTTGGTTGGAGTCGGACACAACATTCGTATTACCAAGTGCTTATGAGAATAAATTTGTTCTGAATAAAACTTTTTCTTTCTTTCCGTTTCTTTCTTTCCTGTTTCTTTTTTTCCAGTTTCTTTCTTTCCGTTTAACTTAAATTATACATCTATGTGTGTTTGTATGTATGTGTATATGTATGTCTGTCTGTCTGAATCTGTCTGTCTGTCTGTCTGTATGTATTCAAGTACATATACGTACGTACATATATTTATATGTATGTATGTATGTATATTAGTTTGAATTAAACTTTTTGTAAACTGTTTCTAAATTTGTTTCAAGTATGTTTTATTGTTGTTTTTACAATTATTAATTTTTGTATCTGTACATTTGGATATAGATGAGCCTGTATATATTTACATTACTGGTGTGAGTGTGTGTGTTTGAGTGTGTGTGTGTGTGTGTGAGAGAGAGAGAGAGAGAGAGAGAGAGAGAGAGAGAGAGAGAGAGAGAGAGAGAGAGAGAGAGAGAGAGAGAGATACTTTTTATGTATATCTATGCGTAAGTCAGCTTGTTTCAGCATCAGTAAACTGGTTTAATTAATTATTAGCTGTGTGAAAACTAATTAGCAACATAAATAACTGAGATAATAAATATACACTGTATAATAACAAAACAACGTCGTTATTTTTCTTAAAATTAATTAGATGTTGCACAGTAACAACAAATTCATGGCGTATAGTTGGTTAATTACAAGATAAATGGTTTATATTAAAAATATAATATATCTTCATATATAACGTGGTTGATTTAGATATTTCACGTTGACGTCCTAATAAAGAGACACTCGTATCTGTGAGTAATAAATCTGACACTGGACGGCAGTGTAATTATTTCTGGACACAGGATAACAGAAAAGTGTGAACTGCACACAGCAATACTCGAGTGCTTCCACAAACACAGAGAGATAATCAACGAAAGCAAAATAAAATTACATTTCATTGCCGCATGCCACAACGATATTTTTTTAGAAATTTCATTTTGCTCACTAATCAGAAGTGACCACATTTATTTTTGCTACAAAAGGCACGCGTGAGTCAAGCGTCAACTGCTGCTACTACTGCTTTTACGAGCCAGCCAGGTCGTTAGATCATAAACTCCTAACCTATCTTTTGTGTTTACGTTTCACTCTGTGTTACGTGTTTTATTATTCCTGCACAATGTCACTCTGTTGAAATGGGTTATCACTGCATATGATTGTGTTTAGTATAATAAAGTTAGGAGAACGAACTAAAATTAAAATATTTAAAGTGAGACTTTCTTTTCATTTCTTTTTTCCTTTTTTTTGTTATAGTCACTGGTAATATTGCTAAATTTCTGTAATATATATATATATATATCTATCTATATAGATATATATAATATATTCAAATATTTTTTAAGCTGCACTGTCTCATTAGCGCTCCTTGACGCTCGTGTATTAATCATTTATACATGAATGTGTTCAAAATAAATTCACCATAATTCATAAAATCGTTAATAAGTCCTGTTTTCTCTGGAAGTTCATGGTTAGGTTGATGCCTGAGAAAATTAGGAAAATATTTTTTAGTGTTGGATCTTAAAAAGATGTTGATAAAATAACGAATGGGTCCATGAACACAGCTCGGCAATAAAATAAGAATTGAGAATTTGACATTTTTCAAAATAGAAGATTAATGTTGTCTAATATCGTAGTCTGGGTTATACTCAACTGATGAAGTTCGTGGTGAATTTTATCACAATACTGATGTGGGAGAATGTTGAATTTTTTCAATAATTTCCATCACTGACAGAAAGTAATAGAGTTATCCTCAGCGTCAAATAAATAAAATCAAAGGAGAGGAAAAGAAATAAAATTCAATCAGTAAAATAAACGTACGGATGGATCAATAGCTAGAACGACCAAAAGACAAACAGATACAAACACAGACAAACAAACAGAAAATACAAATATAAACATACAAACAGATTATATATTGATAAATATAAATACTGAAATACAGACAGGAAGATAAATAAAATAAATAAAATAAATAAAATAAATAAATAAACATAAAAATAGTCACAATTATTTCTCGAACGACTACTGAACGACAGACATCATTAATTTATCTTTGTCAGTTTACTAGTGTTTCTGTATTTTACACAGTTTTTTCACCTCCCACTCTAGACAACTTTACCCATTCGAGACGATTTGCAGAAGTGCCCTGATTGCAAACTAGATTCGTTTTTCAAAACTGCCTCAAGGGGATGAGGAGTTTTGAACAGAAATCAATAACTCGTCATTTCAAAGCAGACTGTTTCTCAAGACTTCTGTGAAGATTCAGCGTTTTTAATTTAATTTAGTTTCGTATTAAACCCGGGTTAACGTCACTGAGGCGCTCTTAAACATACCCCGAGGCTCGAAACCGAGTCGTGCACGTGACTGCACGTAACAGAGATTACTTCACACACAGTGGTTATCATTGCTAGTAGGGCTGGTCGAGTTTCATATTTCTGCACTTATTAATGATTTAACTTTGGAAAAACAGGCTCTATTTCTCGTTCTAGACAGGAGTACGAGAGTAGGAGCAGACCTGATGTTCATACCTGCTTTATTCTTTATAATGTAATTTTATTTATTCATTTATTTATGTATGTATTACTTTTATTTATTTATTTATTTATTTATTTTTATTATTATTATTATTATTATTATTATTATTATTATTATTATTATTATTATTATTATTATTTTTTTTTTTTTTTTTTTTTTTAAAGCCTGAAACTACCCTATAAACCTTAAAACGTCTTACATATTTATAGTTCTTGATTTTTTTTTTTTTTTTTTTTTTTTTGATTTTGATTTTGATTTTACAACACAGTATTTATCAAATATTTAAGAGCAAAGAAAAAGAATAGAAAGCGTTGGTTCACAGGAAATAAATTAAAATATAAAACACAACCAGAAAAAATTCTGTTAAAATATCCTCGCCATCATTACGAACAGCAATTAATTTACATATTATTATTATTACTAACCAGCAGTTGAATAGCAGCTTTAAAACCAAAACACGTTTACTATCGTCAGTTAACTGTGTTGTTTTGTAGAACATTTTCGTAATCGCATATTTCCACCAGATTTTATTAATTTCCCTGCATCATTTTAATATACTGTTGAAAAAACCTCTATCTACATACATACTGACGTCACGATTAAAATTGAAACATGAAAATTGCTGCGCGCAGATGTTTTGTAATTTATATTTTCTTAATTCATTATTTGCCAACAAAATTAGTTTGCTTAATTACTAAAGAAGAAGCTGATCATACATTTTTTTTTTTTTTTTTTTTTTTAAACATTTGTTACTGTCAGTTGTACACTTTAATAAATATATATATATATATATATATATATTTATGATCTGTTTTTCAGTATGGTTTGTTTGTTTGGTTGCTTGTTTGTTATATTTCAACGTGATTATACATCTTTAACAATGCTTGACTTTTTCGTAGTTTTGCCTATTTAGTTTCAGTAACAAATCACTTTCGTTAGTTCTTTTGTACTGATTATCGATAATGTGTTTGTGACTGTAGTTTATTTTTAAAACTATAATTTCTTTTTAAAATGTATTTATAATGGAGACGCAGGTGTTATATTTTTAAATTATCAGATAAATGCGCTCGGCTTTTCTTAGATATTGTTGCTTTAATAGGCAATTACCAGTGAAAAAAATAAACAGTGACGCCTACTGTTTCAATAAGGAACATTTGCTGGTAGAGAAACATATTTCTAACTTTCTCTGTAGTTTAATGTGTCTGTTCTGATGGGAAGATATTAATATTTAAATCACGTTTTTGTCCTGTACTGATAAAGTTTCACATACATTTTTATTTTTCTGTTTTTGTCCTGTACTGATAAAGTTTCACATACATTTTTATTTTGCTGCAAATGATTTAAAAGTGGTAAATTGTATTTTCAAAGGGCAGAGTTTATTCTTGATTATATTTTTCTTATTTACTTTGTTTGATATATCATGATCAACAATATCGTTTTGCCCTAATTTTTACCTTTCCAGCCTCTTGTTTTTCGTAAGGCGTTCACTGAATATAACTTTCAGAATTCCCAAA
>CM022671.1:11660677-11750677 GCA_012295275.1 Chrysomallon squamiferum
ATAATAATAATAATAATTTTGATAGTAGTTGTAATAGTAATAGTGGTAGTAGTAGTTGCTGTTGTTATTGCTATTGTTACTGTTGTTGTAGTAATGGTATAGTAGCTGTGATACTAGTAACAGTGTGACGATGATGATACTGATCGCTGGTACGTATATGTTGATTGTCAGTAATTGGTTTCAGAACTGAGTTATTTATAACGATATCCAGGATTTGTATTTCATGCGGCATAACGGATTTCATTGTGTATATATTATGTTAATAAAGACAACTATTTTAGCAAAGCCTATCCGTTTACTTACATCTTTTAGCCATTATATATGGCTATATATTATCTATGCTTTGCATTTGTGAGTCTGTTTCGTTTGATCGTGGGTTGAAACAAGTTCTGTGATTTACGGGATCTGAACACGGAGAAACGACCCAGTAAAATATTTTCTTAGGAAAAACTGTTTGATTGTTCTGCTTGTTTGGTTACTGATGACTTCACGGTTTAACCCAGTCGCTGCTTAGCATTTATTCTGAAAATCTATCATTCGTACTTTCTTTTTTTAGGTTAGTTAGATTTTACACAAAACGACTGGGCGTTGATACTGCTTTATTTCCTTTCTTTCTTTCTTTCATTGTTTTTGTATATTCGACGTATTTTATTTGTAATTAAAATTACTTTTCATAATTTGTTTATGTATATTTCAGATATCATTTCCATCTGCAAACCACTTGCCGAAGTTTCTAACGCTGTTGTTGTCTTCCAGAATCAGACGACCACCATTTATAGGTGTGTCCGATACCACGTACTCGTTTCCGGCAGCATCATGCGCACGTGTGTAAATGATACATGGACCGGAAACGCGCCATCTTGTTATCTTGACAGTAAGTTTTTAGTAAAAATCTGAGCTGTAAATCGAGACAGGAATAACAAACCAGTAAACGTCGATTTGTCAGGCATTTTAGACAAACAAAACACAAGACAAAAAAAAAAAAAAAAAAAATTTCTTGATTTATCTATTGTTTAGCTTGAAATTCTAATGGCACTTTATTATCCTGTTTTCCCGAGACGAATTTCCATGTACTTGGCAAACTGATTTTAATTCGATATTTTCCCCTACCAACTTTTCTTTTGTTTTCTTTTTTGTGATGTTAAAATATTTTTCTGTAACAAGATATTAAATCTACTAACAATAGCAAGTAGCGACAACACATTTGGGATAAAAAAAATTTGTTTGATTTTCTTAATGACGTTTATAATAAATAAATAAATAGTAAAAAAAAAAAAAGAAAAAAGAAACAGAAAAAGTCTTTGCTTTTTTCTAGAAATAATATAGATTAATAAACAGCAGTTATGTTATTTTTATCATTTATAATAATTTATAATTATTGATAACAATTTTAACATACTTTACTTCGGGTAATTAGATTTTACTACTATTAAAACGTCGCATTAAATAATTTATTTTTGTGTTTCAGGTATTATGCCCAAGCCATTTCTTGTGCTGTTGATTGTTAGTATTACAGTGTTAGTGTTTGGTGTCTGGATTCCTGTAGACTTCTATCGATTCAGGAAGAAAAAGAAAGAATGTCGAGAAAAACAACAACGCATACAAATGATAAAACGCATTGGTCCCATGCACGTGAAAATGTTCACAGATCAGTCCCTGGACGCGGGGGACGAGGCACCTAAAACAAACGTCAGGTTTGGAATCAGTTCCATCATAGCATTCTTCAAATTTGCCAAAAAAGGAAAACACAAACGACCTAGCTCGGAGCACCAGGGAGGAAATACAGCAGCGGTAGAGAAAGGAACTAATTCCGATTCAATAAACTCGCCATCGGAACCGTCTACTTCAGCTACACCTCTCCCGATAATCCAAGAAAGAAACTACGAGAGTACAAATGAAACTTCAGCTCTCAACGCTGTGACTTGTGTCAATCCGCAGCCCGATACTCTCGACCCGTCAGCGGAATCGCGTAACTTAATTCTCGTGACATCGAAAAGTCAGAACTTGACAAAGGAAAATGGGGTGAGAGATATGAAGACGTCGACGACATTCAGCAGTCGTGGTAAATATTCCGCTATCTCGGTGAGTGGAGGAATGAGCAAATCTCTGTCTGAAGATGACTGGAAACGAGAAAGGTTAAACAGAGATTTAACTCCAAAAAACAGAAATATTTCAGACACTTTTGTGAGAGACGGGACCCATACGGCTGCCAACAATAGGAACCTGAATCAAACTATTCTTGTTTCACATTCTGAACATGGTTTTATAAACAGTGCAATTGCAAGTGGAGGTCACGTGTCTCAACAAATACCCACTGTCAAACTTCCACCTCTTTCTGCAAAACCAAATAAAGAATAAGCATGAATTAAATAGGTCATTAACGAAAATTAATTTATAATAATAATAATAATAATAATAATAATAATAATAATAATAATAATAATAACTATTTTAAAAACGAAAGATAAGACGATGAAGAAAAACAAAATTAAAATGATTATTTCTGCCAAAACGAAATTACTGCAATATCTACAGACATTAGAACAATTATTATATATTTACAAATTACCCGTCCAGAGTTATTTCTCTTTAGCACTCTCTGAAATAACAAGATGCTGATTCGTACAGTATTTGCCAAAATAAAGATGATAGTAACGTGGGTTATTAATTTATTTATTTATTTTGAAACACGACACTTATTCAGCAAGTCCCACCTATTATGATGTCACTATTTATTCTAAACAGTTGTTTCAGCCGTGTTTCACAAATTATCATTGTGTAACTAATAGCTACTGTATTTGTTTATTTTCTTTCAAGGAAAACTGCCCTAATATATAAACAAATTTTAAAAAATCATGTAAATAATGAATGTTTCTAAAATGCACTGATCAATTATTTTATTGAAAAACAGTCTAAACTATTACATGAAACAAAAAATAAATGCGTTTGAATGATATATATCAAATAACAGAATGATTCTGTTGTTTAAAACAATAACTGTTTATATGAATAACTAGAGTACAAATGATGTCAGTAGTTACTGTCGACATTTTGGGACAAAGAGTGGAGGTGTTTCGTTTCTGTCCTTACACTTTCAATATTTGAAAACATCAATATTTCAAATCTGTGATGAAAGAAGAAATCACATGTAAAAACCTTGAATGAACTGTCTGGTTTATTAATTCAGTTATCACAGATTTCTGACTTGAGGTCATGCAACATTTTCTGTTAGGTTACGTATTTCATAAGCCGTCCTGGTAGAAGAAAAAAAAAAAAATAGAAAAGATTTCACCGACTTGTACTGTTTCAGCTGACACATCTCCAAACAGAGTTTACTCTTAAACAGAGAAATAAATGATAGTAATTACACACGTACACCTCTATCCACTACTTGTATCAGATGTCGTTAATGTAAAGAGTCTTTAAAGTATTATCAGAGTAGTAATGTCTGATTTTGAAAATAGGTCGGCTGTTGTATAATGTATGCATTGTGGAAAATCATGTTTAGATTTATTATTTAATTAACGTTATAGAATTATTAATATTTTTGTACAAAATGAACTGGAAATTCTTTATTATTCCTTGAAAGTGATAACATTTCTGCACGTTCAGTCATTTTATTTTGATGTTTACAAATACAGAAATACATGTACTGATATATATTTTGTATTTATTAAGTGTAATAAAACATTCTGTTGTTGTAGTAGTGTTATAGTTGTTACTGTTATTGTAGTCATTTCATTATAATTAAATTAGTGTTATTATAATTAATTTAGTGTTTATTATAATTAATTTAGTGTTTATTATAAATGAACGTTCGAGAGAACGCCGATTATCCCCATGGTGGTTAATTAGTTTTAATATTTATCAGCAACAGGATTTAAGATTTACTATAATCATGTTTACTTTTATTTATTTTATTGTATTTTATTTATTTATTCCTTTTTTTTTCTTCATTTATTTTTTTTCTTTTTTTAAGAACCCAACATTTGAAATAAAAGAAACAAAAAAATAAAATATGAAAAATTCTGACCCTCCCTCATTTATTCATATAAAAATGATTTGTTTTATTTTTAGTCAAATTAGTTTTTACACATGAATATTCAGTTTAGACAATTTCAAATTTTTATATTAACTTAACGCTAGATTATTTATAGCAACTGCATTTTCATTTGATACAGCACTCTTCTTATTATTATTATTATTTATAAGATTTAAAAGAATAATAATAGTAATTTACTATTAATTTTGCAGACATTTTGAATTTATCTATCGCGAGTTATCTTCCCTTATAATAATAAACTGAACGATACACGAAGTGACGGCAAACAAACATGACTTTTACTTTAGATATTCGCGCTGCGGGTATCATAGTCTACCGGTGCCTACGAGGGGAACTGCAGTACCTGTTACTACAGGCCAACAAACATAAACGACACTGGACTCCTCCGAAAGGTTTGATAAAGTCTTTGTAGTCAGGCAACTTTCTCATCGAGTATGGAGTCGCTTTCAGTAGCCGACTAAGAATAACTGTCGAGAGATAATGTTTACCAATAGTCTAGTTCTGTTTAACGTTAAAATAGTATACTGCCATAAAAAAGAACAGTTCAGAAAATTTAATATCTTTCATATGGTGTTATTTATTTATTTATTTGTTTGTGCTGACGTGGATGCAGTCGTATTTCTGTGTGGGTTTCAGTTATTATATTTCAAAAATTAATTAGTCCTGAATGCCTTTTATTTAATGCGGCAATTTTTGTTTTCTTTATTTTATTATTTAATACTTATTATGTATAAATATCTCCAAATTTTGTTAGCGTTAGCATTTTCATTTTGAATAATAATTATGAATATACCTTATATTTAATTTATTATCATAGCGTCCAAATAGATATTGGACATTAACAGTAGAGTCTAAGATCATGATCCAAGTTTCTCTAAGATATTCCTGGATTCGCCACTGATACAGTTACATCAGAAGCGTATAGAAGACAGATATAGAGCGAGAGAACGACTTTTAGTAATTAATAAAATATAAACTCCTTAAATTAATAAGCAATAAATTACAAATTCATGCTAAATATAAACTATTTGCAAATCACTTTATATATCTAAACACTCATTGATTGTTCAGGTCGCGTGGATCCCGGCGAAGTAGAACTGCAGACGGCTTTCAGAGAAACTGAGGAGGAGTCTGGGATACGTAAAGATCAGCTCAACGTCATCGAAGACTTCAGTCGTGAACTGCACTACAACGTCAGCGACGGAAGACACAAGAGAGTGATATACTGGCTGGCCGAACTGAAGCAACCAGAAACGCCAATCACGATATCAAATGAACATCTTGTATATAAGTGGTACAACACTGAAGAAGCTTTGAAGATCCTGCAAAGTTTTCCCGACATGCAAACCATTTTGAGAGAAGCTGACGCTTTTATACGTAATATGAAATGAAGTTTTCATTTTTTTTTTTTAAATTTTGACTTGTATATTATTATCCTTTCAGCATTATAATTGTTTCAAACGGTTATCTCAAAACATTATAAGAACCTCCGAACAGTTTTTTCTCGATATTGTTAACACAGCAGTTTACACATACAGGAATTCATGCAGTTTGTGAATGTTAGAGGAGTTTCTTGACTATTTCATGGATAATGTTTATCCTCACAAAATTATTCATTTACATTTACTAGCTTCTCTGGCTCATGTCTGTCGATGATAACAAAATGTTAAATTAGTGTTTGTGGACGACACAGATTATATTAATTCGTTTTATTTACTTGGCTTTATTTAGTGACTGTTATAGAAGTCTATTAAAATTTGACAGAAGACAATAATGTATAATTAGACAACAGTATTCTACTAAGATCAGAATACATTAAGCATGTTAACTACCAGAATTACCTATTAGTATGTAATTGTTTAACTTGACTTTGGTAAAACTGAGAACTTGACAACTCAGACTTGTGTGTATATATATATGTATTCACTGACTGATTCTTTAACTTGACTTTGGTAAAACTGAGAACTTGACAACTCAGACTTGTGTGTGTATATATGTATTCACTGACTGATTCTTTAACTTGACTTTGGTAAAACTGAGAACTTGACAACTCAGACTTGTGTGTGTATATATGTATTCACTGACTGATTCTTTAACTTGACTTTGGTAAAACTGAGACCTTGACAACTCAGACTTGTGTGTGTATATATGTATTCACTGACTGATTCTTTAATCCCCGCTTATGACAAGCACAAAGCCGCATTAACTTTCATTTTATCGGTTCTGATGAAATATATCAAACTGCTGCACCAGTTAAATGCATTTATTCATAGACTGTAATAAAATACAAATGCATAAATCGTTCTTTAAAACATGTACAATATTATATATACATCTACGATGTCCAAGTAAGAACAAAACATTATATTTAAACATTCAGGCACATTTAAGAATTAAATGGATCGAAAAAAGCGACTTTCATTTTCTGTGTAACAAAATTTATTTCGTCATGAAGGTTAAACATCGTTAACGAACCTCTTTAAGAAATCCTATAATAGTTTAATATTTATCTTTCTGAAACAGTTTATCTTCAACCACATGCACATCATATACAGTTGAAGTTTATGGGAACGTGCACGCACACGCACACATTAAATTTTATATTTTATAAGGAAGCTTACTAAAGAAAAGGCATTAAATGTGTTTTTTCAATATTTATTTGTATCCTGATTACCTTAATAGTGTATCCTGATTAATCAGTAATTACAGGTATTATTTTGTTTATTTTTACTTGAATTAATTAACAATAAATGTTTGATTAATTAATTAACAATAAATGTTTGATTAATTAATAACTGCAGTTATCTCTTTATATATTGTTCTTTAATACTATATATTTGATTAATTAGTATTACAGGTATTCGTCTCTTTAATTTTATAAGTTATTACAGGTACAGTTTTTATATTTTCAGCTGAATAATGTACTTTTTGATTAACCAGTAATTTTTGGTGTATTTTATTATTTTGTTATCGGAATAGCGTACTTTGATTAATTTCTAATTACAAAAGTACATTGTTACCAGAGTAGTTAGCTTACTTTTGTTAATTAAAAATTACTAGTTTACTTGATAAAACTGTTACCTGCTATTTAATTAATTAGTAATTACTTGTATACTTTGTGATGCTGTTACTCAGTATAAAAAGACTGAACCTCTTTTAACAGTCCTGTATTTGAAATATTAAACAAAATGAAAGTGAACTGATTATAATTATGTACTACGTTGCGAACATTTTTTTTTTTTTTAAATGTATCTATGTGTATGTTATTATCTGTTAACTGATAATAGTTATGATATATAATAAATTATCAGGTTTTTTTAAAACTGTCTTCTGTTTTATCTCACTATCTTACTATCTCACGTTTTTTCTTTTGTGTTTGTTAAAATGTTTAACTTGGATGTTACAAAAGTAGAATCTACACAGCTTGAATCTGATTTTTGTCATTAAAAAAAATTAAATAAAATAAAAGAAGAAAACGTTTATTAATAGTTTATCACTATTTCTGTATCATTGTGTTCTATTGTTAAATATAGATTAAAATAATAATAATAATAATAATAATAATAATAATAATAATAATAATAATAATAAAATAATAAATAAATAAATAAATAAATCCAAAAAAACCGAGAATAAATACCGCCCTGTTGTAACTGTAACTTGATATTACTGAAATTATCTCACGTTAGTGTATTGCCAAGGGAGGTAAGTCTAGCTAGCTTACTTCATTTTCATTTCCAGAACTTAATACTTTAATGTGTTTTCTCAAAAACGTAGAGAAGCCAGTGAGCTAAACAAAATTCTCTATAAACTGACTAATATCCCAAAAATATTCTCCTTCCACTGTTATCTTTAGTATTGAGGAACAGATTTTGATTCAGTGTATTTCAACACTTAGGAGCTCTGAGTGTAGTAAGGAACGGATGTAAAGTAAAATATAACAGTGAATACTAAAATGTACTCAGTGTACTACTTACTTGAAAACTTGTTAAATCTTTTCAATCGTAACATTGTATCCGCCAGAATTATGCTTATTATTTTTATATTAAATGTTATTTTGTTATTGTTTTCATTATTCATCATCATCATTATCATGTATGTGTATATATATATATATATATGCGTATATAAAACAAAAAATAACTCAACATTACTTTTCTTTGTTTTGTGTAAAATAAACTTTTATATAAGAGGAACATCTATAAACATTAATAAAATATTTTTGTTTTTATCAACGTTTTTTTTTTTATATATATATAATTAAGAAAACAAGAAACCATTTTAATTTTAATCTGTGTTTTTTATATACTATTTATGATTTAGATAAGAGCAACAATAAACACATTTTCCTTTTAATCAGATTTTTTTTCTCTCTTTTGAAATATATTTATTTCTGGTTATACTCTAAAATGTGCCAGTTCAAGAGAGTTAATTTTGCGAATCCAAAATATCATTGAAATTTTATTATTATCATCATCATCATCATCATTCATCCATCCATCCATCCATCCATAAATACATACATTTATACAAATATCAAATACAGAGAAACATAGATATAACCATACACACATACATAAATACGCACATTCATATATAAACACACACGTACATACAAACACACATAAATACATACATACATACATACAGACATCTATTGGCAATCGAACGCTTCTGCCCAACAGTGTGTTTCAACTTAACAATATGTAGCAACACAAGTCATTCACTTGTGCCTATTGCGACATGCTTTAATAATGAACAGAAGTCTAACAACATTACTCATTCACCTCACATTGTAAGTTCTGTCTTTTCGTGGAGCATTGCTGTTTTGTAGAAACAGATATTGTAAACGTTTAAAGCAAAGGAACACTGGAGAGAAACATAATTTTGACTCCGGGGATCTTAGGCGAAAAGATAAAAATGTCTTAAGCTTGATGGGGGATTCGTCTTTGTACGTACGCGGAAATCGAAACAAATATCGAATTTCCACGTGAAACCGTTTATCCTTTGATCACGTGACTGTGAAAACTGAGGAAAGATAGTGAAAGTGTTTGCCGGCTGCAGGCGGTTCGCTGTTAGTCAAGAGGGTGGCAGAAAGCGGTGGCTGGTTCCATACACATAGCCACTACAACCGCGACGTAATATTATGCCACCAGGGGACTCTGGCCTATCATTCAGCTGTGGCTACAGATGAGGAAATAACGTGTTTGCTCTCGTCAGATGAGATATAGGTCATACACAATGGTCGATACTGTGACGGAAATTATTCTTTAATCGCCGGAGCATTTTGGACAGTTGGAAGGCAGTGGCAGAACTCGCTGGAAGTGAGTGAAAGACATGGTTCTGAAGCAGACGATAATTTGATTTTCGCCGCGAAAACATTCTGATAAACAATAACCATGGATGAGTTAGGAAAAATGGTGTTCAGGAGTTACCATGACTGGATTTTACCAAAGAAAATATTGTTGGGGATATTAATATTTTCTGTCATATTTCTTTTTATTGGTATTATACTGCTTGCCATAGCCGGTTCAAGAAATGCTGGGTAAGTTTCGTAGCATAATGTCATTACAATAAATATTGTGTTCACATTGAGTTGATAGCCGGTGATAGCTGTTTTCATACGAATACACAATATAAAGTAATGATCCATGGAGTACACTAAATAAATTCTGAAGTCCAAATGGTTTTAAGGCAGCAATCATTTACGTTATCTTTTGTTAACAATTTGAAAAACGTACTGATGTATTAAATACAATACTTATATAACCGCCTTCTCTTGACTGCATTGTTTTAGAATCGTTAATGATAATTATTATAATTGAAAAGAGACAATCAGATAAAAATAAGCTTACATTTATTTTGGGGTGGGGGGGGCTGGAATAATTTTAGATAGTTATTTTAGATAGATGTTACTGCCATACCGTCTGATCTTCTGTATGTATATCTGTATGTGTTTACATATATATATATTAGAAAGAGCTGCAATTTAAAAAAAAATAATAAATATTTAATTTATTATCGATTCAGTTTCTAAAGGAAGTAATATAAATATGATATCGTCTATTCTGTTTATTAAAAAAAAGGGGGAAAAATGTGTAATTTAAAAAATTATACTCTCGGCTAAATTACATAATAAAATCCCATTCATCGGTTTCTTCCTATTAGTAATATACCCGTTTCATTTACAGAATTAATTGACTGCTTCTAGCTTGGTAACCGAATCATTTACTTCACTTGCATCAAAACACTGAGTCGTTATTAACGCGCGATGCAGTAAGAGAGGCGTTCCATCGGAGGATAGCCAAACTTAGAACTCTCCTATTGATTCTTTATTTATATCTTCACGTAACGTGCGTTTCCCCGTCACTGGCACGTTAGATTAATACTCAAAGACTGCAGTTTCTGGCAATAATTGAAATACCATTTGCATTGCCAGTCTGAAAGGCGCCTTGAAAGCTACGTGGTTACCTCTAAACATATTACAAGGTTTTACCTTAGAATTACACGTAGAAGCAACGAGCCAAGTAGAACTGTTTGTTTTCCTGACAGCTGAGCTCTGTAAAGTGAGTGGAAACAGCGGCATGCTTTTCTCTCCCTTTTACTGAATTGGCAAACGGGTAATTTAGATTTTTACTAATTTCCATGGCTTGAAGTGACTGGCAGTAACGTTTACAAAGAGTCGGTGACCTAATGTGAATGTTTCTCACTAAACATAACTTCATGATGTTTAAGAAAAAGAACATCTCTGTGAAATCAGTGTAAACTAATGTTAAAAATCCATTAATACAATTTCTATAAACTGTTCACTAATTTCTTTTCTTCTTCTTTTATTAATACGTATATTTTGTCAGTTTAGTCTTTAAGTCTGGCAGCAGTGCAATGGTTGTATAACAAATCTTTTAATCAGTATGTGTGTGTATATATACCGAAATACCTGTACACACACACACACACACACACACACACACACACATATATATCTGTCCTCACAGTAACCCCAAAAACAAAGGAAAACAATTTAAACATGCAACTCACACCACGCAAAAAGATTTAATTATATCATTTAAAAAGCATTATTTGAGTAAACGCTTAAATAATGATAATAAAATAATAATAATAATAATAATAATAATAATAATAATAATAATAATATAAAAATTCGTCTGTTTATACATTTTCATTAAAAGATGAGGCATTCATCACACTCTCACTATCTGCTGTAACTGAACACAGTGTCTGAATTAACCTCTAATGACCAGCAAGTGTTTCACGAAATCATTACAATACCGGATGCCAGAGAAGATGAAATAACTTACACTAAACATTTAATAAAATATGAGAAAGAAAACCATGTTATGTTTTCAGTATTACTACTGATTAGCAGATTTATTTCATTTCATTTCCTAATGTTGCTACTGTTATTTTTAAACACCATTACTAGTAAATACTAGCAACAAAAGTCACTACCAGTCCTTTCAGTCTTATGACGACGCTGCTGTAGCAAGAACAGTCACTACTAGTGCTTTCAGTCTTATGACGACACTGCTGTAGCTACAACAGTCACTACTAGTGCTTTCAGTCTTATGACGACGCTGCTGTAGCAACAACAGACACTACTAGTGCTTTCAGTCTTATGACGACACTGCTGTAGCAACAACAGTCACTACTAGTGCTTTCAGTTGTATGACGACGCTGCTGTAGCAACAACAGTCACTACTAGTGCTTTCAGTTGTATGACGACGCTGCTGTAGCAACAACAGTCACTACTAGTGCTTTCAGTTGTATGACGACACTGCTGTAGCAACAACAATCACTACTAGTGCTTTCAGTGATATGACGACACTGCTGTAGCAACAACAGTCACTACTAGTGCTTTCAGTCTTATGACGAAAGTGCTATAGCAACAACAGTCACTACTAGTGCTTTCAGTCTTATGACGACACTGCTGTAGCAACAACAGTCACTACTAGTGCTTTCAGTCTTATGACGACGCTGCTGTAGCAACAACAGTCACTACTAGTGCTTTCAGTCTTATGACGACACTGCTGTAGCAACAACAGTCACTACTAATGCTTTCAGTCTTATGACGACACTGCTGTAGCAACAACAGTCACTACTAGTGCTTTCAGTCTTATGACGACACTGATGATGCAACAACAGTCACTACTAGTGCTTTCAGTCTTATGACGACACTGCTGTAGCAACAACAGTCACTACTAGTGCTTTCAGTCTTATGACGACACTGATGATGCAACAACAGTCACTACTAGTGCTTTCAGTCTTATGACGATACCGCTATAGCGACAAACAATTTTTACTAGTATTTTCAGTCGTCTTATTTTTGTGGCTGAACAGTGTAAATACATATTGTATAATTTTGTTCTTGTTTTATTAAATTTAGTTATCACAGCAAATGTTTCAATATAATAAAAAAAAGTCTGATAAGAAAATAAAAAAATTCGTAAAGATTAAATTTTACAATTTATACACATAAAACATAGAAGTACACAACATAGCTGTTTGTATGCATCAGCAAAGCTACATTTTAATAATAATGTTGGGTCGTGATGGGTTAGTTCTGTTTGGACACGGAGGAGGTGAAATGAATGTAAAATCAGGTTCTGTAAACACTCGAAAGTCAAAGAAAAAAGTAGAACACAACACGAGTAACTCGGTGCATTTCTTTGAAAGTAGATTACTGTTGCTAAACTTAGCTTATTGAAAAAATCGGTTTTTGTTATGGTAATTTTATAATGTTTGTGTGACCTTGATGCTTTGCTTTTTTTATGTCTGTTGTAAGTTCTTTTATAGAAGATATATAACTGTTTGTTTGTTTGCTTGGTTTTTTTTCCCTTGAACAGAACAACAACTACATTTACAAAAACAATAAGTTGCAACTTCAATAAATCAAAATACCCAAGAGTGATTCATCTTTACTAATGAACATCGAATGTGTAAATAGATAAAATGCCCGCTGTTCACTGTATAAAAGAATCCATTAACAAAAGATGTGAAGCATGGTAAATTAATCAAAAGAGATATACGTATGTCAGTGAACCCTTATAGTGTACCTCTCTAAAGATTCGGTATGCCGCTTATGATAAATGTTTCAGTGAACTATCTTACATCTAATTAATCGTGTTGTTTTCATGGTTCGTTTTGTTTATCACAGACCCGTGGTTATGCTACATATAGATAATCTAATTATTTATATATATCTAGCTTCAAGCTTTTGTTTTATTTGTTTTTAAACTCCAACCTTTGCTAATAATAAAATATAACAATACATCATAGAAGCTTCTATTTATTTCTTATATCATCAATGTAAACTCTCTCTCTCTCTCTCTCTCTCTCTCTCTCTCTCTCTCTCTCTCTCTCTCTCTCTCTCTCTCTCTCTCTCTCTCTCTCTCTCTCTCATACAAAAATGGCTGAATATGTGGTGTGATTAGCGCTGTTATACCAAACACTGAAACATTAGGTGCTGCTGGAACTGGGAAATGCTTCTTTAGACTAGTTTTCATTTACTAAAGGTCAGATATAAATACTAGATTAAATACGAGACCATGTAGTACCGAGTTCATCTCTTCTGAAAATACTTAGATAGCTCTGCTTTAGATGTGGAGAGTGAGAGAATAAATTATATAAATCTTTGTTCTTTATTCGTTATTAAACTACTTATTAAGTCTGTGGCAGAAAATAGGATCTTTCTGTTTTGTCTCACCAAGAAATGTATTCCTATACAGCAACAGTTACAACTACTTGTAGAAGCATTATATTCTGGGCATGTGGTCTTAGTGGTAACATAATGTTTAGCAACAGAAAGGAATATAATTTGTTCTTGGCCTTGAAAGAGAAATACAAAACAGTGTTTACTGTATTTATAAATATTTCATATACTTTTGTTGTGACAGAGAAAATGGGAATAGACAAACGTTTATACAGAAATATAGAATGACATTTGTAATAATAATAATAATAATAATGCATATATATATATATATATATATATATATATTTATATTACTTCATGTCGATATTAAAACAAGAGGGAAATAATTTGACACCAAAAATTACATATTCTGAACTCTCCTCAGACACATAACACAGAGTGTAGATGTAATGTGAGAGTGTTATTGTGTCGTGCACTGTTTATCCGAGGTCCCCGTGTTCATTCGCTGGCTCGGTTCCATACAGCGAGTATGTCAGGCGGCTGACTGTTGAAAGACATCGTCAGTGTTCGCAGATAACCTGTTTATCTCCCCGTTACCTGCGCGTTTCCGAGTTCACTCCAGCGTTATGTGCAGTCCTAGCCTTGACGTAACTCAGTCAGAACCACCAGTTTAATCATCTTTAAAAACTGACTTGATATAAAGCTACATTTACGCGTTTGTTATTACATGAAGGGCTCCTCATAACATAACCCAAACTAATTTATCTTTCTTATCAAGTTAAAAGAATCGTTTATAACTGGAAGTTTTAGTTTGGGTTGTTAAACTCACATTTAATTTATTTTTATAGATGCTATCCTGTGTTTGTAATTTTATCTTGAAAGACACTATCTTAAAATCACCAGATCTAATTTTGAAAAAAATGTAAAGCTTGTATTTGGTTAACGTATTTCAGAAGTATATTTGTATGATTGATTACTGGTTAGTTGGAGAAAGATTCTAATGCTATTAGCTTTTCAATATAAACAGTGTTCTCTATTTTATTTCAAAGAATATAAATAAAATATTTTCTGTTAGTTATACAAAGCTCAGAGCTGATTTCAGTTTGGAGATTTTTTTCTTACACAGTATATAATAGCATTTTCTTGTACATCATTTACACACCAACAGACGCACATACGTACACATGCAACCACATTAATCTTCACCACAATTATACATCACGTATACATTTATACATTTGTATCACGTGTTCACGTTCAGATTTTTAAATGGCATCTAAATCGTTTAGAAAAACCAAATTGCCTTTACCTCACAGAATATAATTAATTATTTTATCTCTATTATTTAAATAGCTAAGCATTATACAAATCATTCATCGTGTTTTCACGACCTGCAAAACATGTTATCGTGGTTTGTCAAACTCCTGACTGCAGATGAACAAAGCTGTCATCACTGTTGTCTGTTTTCTTTTCTCCGGCTTTGTTTCTGGAAATCACCGACAGCGTCAGACAGAGGATTCCAACAAGTAGCTGCGTTTAACCAACTCGTGAAAAAACGTTTTATTCGCTGCTAACCTGATTAGTGATCACTTGGCAGTTCTCGTGTTAGACAGCTGTGTTTTGTGCCAAGAAAACAAATTAAGTGTTTCGGCAAACCCCTTCAAATGTGTTTTCATTTATTGCTTTTCAGATAATATGAATTTCAGCTAAAAGAGAGCAAATTCTAAGACTCTTTTCGTTAAATTATTTTATTTTATTTATTTTTTAATATTTTTATGTTGTTATGTTATGTTATTTATTTATTTTTATTGTTGTCATTGTCGTTGTTGTTTTTGCTTTTGCATGATCTCTCTCTCTCTCTCTCTCTCTCTCTCTCTCTCTCTCTCTCTCTCTCTCTCTCTCTCTCTCTCTCTCACACACACACACACACACTCTCTTGTAATTCATATCATCCTTTTCATTATAGTACTGGAATAATTTCAAAATATTGAGAGAATTTTCAGTGCTAGTCAGATTCTGCTTTCCGTGTCAGTGATATAAAAACGCAGCTATCTAACTGTTCATCTGTTATGTCTTTCATCACTTGATGTGGCAAATCGTTTATCCAGGCTGTTTCTCCTCTCACTTGATAGACACACACAGTGAGATGTGCTGGTCTCTACAGACTAGATACACAGCTTAACAGCTTTTGAATCAGCGAGTGTGCGCCGGTAGAGGAAAGAAAAACACTGAAAAAAGAAAAAGATTTCAAGACGTAATAGAAAATAGAGAAAAGAAAGAATAATAATAAATATATGTATTTATATAATTTTTAATTTAAAAAAAAAAAATGTTGTTAAGAAAAGAGGACACATACTCGCTGAGTGCCGGGTATGTACATTGTTTGTAATATAATACGTGTGAATGAGAAAACACTTCAAATTTTCACAAATAAATAAATTAATTAAAATTTATGACACAATTACAGAAAATTATTTGTTTACCAAAATTTGGTTTCAACTGTCGTGTCCGTGGAAACCATTTATAAAAATTGTTTTCTTCTGAAAAAAACGTATGGCGAAATTGTACTGAAATTTTCAAGAATTAATATCTATGAAAAGTAAGTAAAGACTCTGTATAAAATCCTACAGAAACTGTTTAGTTTGCTCTGCCACTGTGCTGGTATAAGTTAGTCATCGACATGCTCGTACACAGCTACACCCTCTGTGTCTATTCTGAGTAGAAATCTGCAGCATTCTCTTGGCACACCAGCAAACTGTTTCCATCCGAGAACAACAATGGCAAAAAGGGAAAAGAAATTTGCCAAAACGATCGGATTTTGATAACATTCTTTTAGAATACTTTACTGCGTTAATTTCTTTTGACTTTGGCAACATTTGCAGAAAGACGTTAATTAAAGATAAAAGGAAAAGAATTTGTAAAATTCAGGTTTAATAAAACATAAGCCAACAATTACCGACTATTTTCAGACATATGTTTTTACATTTAAAATGTACTAATGTTTATTTCCAATGTTCTGTCTTTCTTCTTTGTTATTTTTCTCGCCTTTCTCTTAGCTTTTATGGTCCTCTTTTGTTTGGTCTGACAACCAGAAGAGAAACATTAACCCTGACCCTTTAATCCAAAGACCACATTCATAAACACACTTTTAGCACCATTCGGCCTTGGGCTTCACGGACGCGCATTGAATCAATTACCATTTAGTACTCAAAGTATCGCTTCATTGTTTTATCTGTCTGCTCTTTCCAACACTATGCAGATAAAGAAATTTCGGCTATGGCAGATATGAGAAATTTGCTCAGCTCCGTGGCTAGAGTGGACATTGGCTGTTTCTTGTGCCTCTTCTTTAACAGAAGTTAGTCAAAGGCTGTTGTATGTGTTTTCCTGTCTACGGAAAGGTGGATTTTCCTGTCTACTGCTAAAAGAAAACCCTGATCAGTGAACAGTTCTTCTCCCCTTGTTTCACTACACGATTATGTACGTTACACAGCCGTTAGGATGAAGTGGCGCAGCTTTGTCGTTAAACAGCAATCCATCCGTCCTGCAGTTGTTTCTTTTTGAGATATCTTAGTACAAAAAGATCAGAGTGTACATGTTACTATGAAGAGGTACTTTAAACGCTCCTCTGTAAATGTAAAATGCAATCTTTTTCTAATCACTGTTACTGGGTTTTTATTCCCCTGTTATTCCTGGAATAATTCATCCATTACTTCTCTAATTTTCTGCTACTTCAAAAGCAATAAACGTTTTATTTATAAAGTGACTTACGAACTAGGATTACAAGCATGCAACTGTGGTAAATAAACTTAATACCGTAGATCATAATTCAATTTATGAAACACAACAGAAGTATTAACAGAAATATTTAACCTTAAGTCTCCCCTTATCATAATTAAATAATCTCCTTAATTTTTATTTATTTAAACAAAAATATATATATACCTTTTCACTTTTTATTTCGTGTGGAAATTCGGTTCATAAAGTAAAAGTAATATCACCCATTTAATTAAAATATAAATAAAACTTACTCATCGTATGTGTCATCGTTAATGTTTTGAAGTTACGAATATAGATAAAATTTTACTATCGATTTCTGATATATATATATATATATATAATTAAAAAAATAATTAATTACATTTATTACCCATTACAAACAAAAGCATATAAATATGAACCTTTCACAGATTTTATTTTATTTTTTATTGTTTTTTAACAGTGATAAGAAAATAGTTAAACAACAGCGGCAAATTAAAAGTAAGAGCATGGTTTAGCGCTGAGTTTCTCCACTCTGAAGCAGCTAAGTGAATTAGCATTCTTTGGAGGTTTGCCACAGACTCGTATATATTTACACAGACTCGTATATATTTACACTGACTCGTATATATTTACACAGACTCGTATATATTTACACTGACTCGTATATATTTACACTGACTCGTATATATTTACACTTTATATTTACACAGACTCGTATATATTTACACAGACTCGTATATATTTACACAGACTCGTATATATTTACACAGACTCGTATATATTTACACAGACTCGTATATATTTACACAGACTCGTATATATTTACACAGACTCGTATATATTTACACAGACTCGTATATATTTACACAGACTCGTATATATTTACACAGACTCGTATATATTTACACTGACTCGTATATATTTACACTGACTCGTATATATTTACACAGACTCGTATATATTTACACAGACTCGTATATATTTACACTGACTCGTATATATTTACACTGACTCGTATATATTTACACTGACTCGTATATATTTACACAGACTCGTATATATTTACACTGACTCGTATATATTTACACAGACTCGTATATATTTACACTGACTCGTATATATTTACACTGACTCGTATATATTTACACAGACTCGTATATATTTACACTGACTCGTATATATTTACACTGACTCGTATATATTTACACTGACTCGTATATATTTACACAGACTCGTATATATTTACACAGACTCGTATATATTTACACAGACTCGTATATATTTACACAGACTCGTATATATTTACACAGACTCGTATATATTTACACAGACTCGTATATATTTACACTGACTCGTATATATTTACACAGACTCGTATATATTTACACTGACTCGTATATATTTACACTGACTCGTATATATTTACACTGACTCGTATATATTTACACTGACTCGACCCATCCACAGGACTTAAGTGAAAATTAACTTTCTTTACCGCAAGTCAAACAGTTCTGTGTTATTTTGTGTCACTGGGCTCCACTTTCTGCACTCAGTACCCCATTTTAGGCTGTCCTTCAGACGAATTATTTAACTTGTTAATATTTAAAGTTTTATTCTTTTCAAATTAAACTTGCTATCTGATGTGTATGTTAGTCATTTTACTTCCAAGATAATGGAAAACGTTGATTATTATTATTTTATTATTATTACCATTATTATTATCATCATTATCATCATCACTATTATTATTATTATTATTATTATTATTATTATTATTATTATTATTATTTATAAAACTAAACCTACTAATATTTGTCTACCTACTAATATTTGTCTTCATTCGAACTGAAAAACTGAATTTCAGAATTAAGTCAAGCATAAGAAGCAATGCCTCCATATAAAACAATTTACATACCAAATAATATAAAATTTTATTTAAAATAATTACACAGGTAAAGTGGGTGATGGTAGCAAACTTGATAATCACACTTTTTAACGTGTTTTTTATTTCAGAGGTTTGGGTGCGGCAGGGGCGGTGCTGACAGGACTGGGTGGGTGTGGTTTTATGATACTGTTCCTGCTGTGTCTACACGCCTACTTTGTGTTCTACGTCAACGACGAAGCTACACAGACTGGGGTCAGTTATTATATTTTATATAAAATAAACAAGTACTTCAGAAATGTCAATGATTAGGCAGTATTTTTAATTTTTTATATTTTTTATTATTGTTGTTATTTATTATTATTATTATTATTATTATTATTATTATTATTATTATTATTATTATTATTATTTTTATTATTATTATTATTATTATTATTAATTTTTTAAATGTTATAGAAGATGGACATCATGGATCAAAACATAAATTCATGTTTTCTTTTTTCGTTCAGAGTTGACACTAGACACCCCAAAATTTAAACAAGCTTTTATTTTACATTTATATTTCTACTTTTATTTCTGTTTCTCTTGTAAAAGTACAGTAACGAAAATCTATTAATCTCATTTTTTTTTTATCTTTAAATCTCATATATGGAGATACAAAAAAACAAAAAAAACAAAAAAAACATGGATGCCTAGTTAGGAATGTAGATCATTCACCACATAAAAACACAAAATAAAACAACACTCTAGATAATAAAAACGGTCGAGTTAATGTGAGAAGATAAAAATAAACAGAACTTAAATACTTTTTACTCTCAGTAGATCAGTTTCTTGATGATAACGTGATTGCGACTTCAAAAATACCTGATAAGCAGAACTGAGTTTTTCTGAAATCCGTATCATGTTGTATCAGTTTGGCGATCATTTACATGAAGTTAGCACTTGAGTCGCGTTGAAGCTGCACGTGATGTGCAGGGACGTGCACATGTTCAGTACTCGAGCAAGTGCAAAGATTTATCTGTGTTTGCAGTTTCAAGTGGAAACCAGCTGCAGTGGTGTACGCACTTTACACAAACAGACACATCAAAGTCTGATTTGTGTTAACAATTCGATGATCTTTATTTTGTGGATCCAATCTGGAAATGTTTTTAACTAATGCTATCTAATTATGATCGTGTTTGCAGGTTATGTCTACATGTAGAATATAAATAAATAAATAAATCCGCCATCCTATCAATTACCTTATATAGATATCTGTATTCATACTCGTTGTATCTATTTTTATTGAAGAATCTTAACAAGTTTCTCTGTTCAAAGAATGTTTAAAACTGTTATCTAGACAAAAGATGTATTTAATCATAACTGAACAGATTCAGCATCTCAGCTTTTCTGATTTTACATATTTTTCTGTTTCTAATTTCCTACATGAATAACTTCCAACCCCGCAGCATCAGTGAAACAAAGAGCTGTATGTAACTTACTTTGACTATGTTCACAATAACACTGAGAGTAGTTACGTAACCAAACAACAGGCGTTAACACATTTTGCTGTATAATCTCTCATTAATAAGCCAGGTTATGAAAACCAACACCTGCTGGCGCTAGTTCAAGAATTTCACCTTGACACCTGTCAGTACTGTCAGCTTTCGTTCGATCTCAGCTGGAATTCACACTGGCAGAACAGAACCGTTACACGAATACAGTTAATTTTAGTGTTGTATGGTACGCGGACCACTAACTTAACAGTTTGCTGTCAGTTCTGTAACTGACGTACTACTCAGAAACATTTAACTATTACACTACTGTCATGACTATCATCATTATCAATACCTTATGCTATATATAATTTAATCTGAATGAAAAGTATTTAGCTATTTGCATTGTTATTAACAAAGATGATATAAAGTCAGACATGAGCGTAATAGCTTTCAAAAATGATTATACTGAATATAGTTTAGATGATTTTAAAATACATTTCAGTGATGTTTAATTAATCATTATTTCACATATACTTTGTTTTTGTTGCTTTTAGGAGACAATGCCATCTGAATACGTGTTAGATAACTCTGACATCCCTGCCTACGCTATCGTGAGTAAACCGTCATCACTGAAAGACGGCTCTCTGAAGAAGAACGGCAAACTAGTCACCAAGAAAGTTACTCTGCCGCCTGACACCGACCTGAGAAACGAGAACAGACCGGCAATAAATACAGTGGCGCCCTCTTTTCAGCAACAGTTCAAACATCCGGCTTATACGGAAGTAAGGAAACATCCTTCACAAGGTCAAGGTTACAGTCGCCAGTCTCCAGGTTACCCACAGCAAGAGCCGTATGCGCAGCCACACCTTTCACAGTATCCGAGACAGGTTTATCCCATGGCAAGAAATGAACCAGGATATCCACAACAAATTCAGTCAAGCAGAGTTGGATACGATGACGACTACGACAACATGGTCGAATCTGCACCTATGATGACTGAGCAGATTAACGTTAAAAACCTCTGCTACAGACCCGACCCCGATCTACCGGAACCCCAGCCTTTAGTGTATCCTTCCGCCAAACGTCCAATGGTCTTTGAACAAGCCTCCTCGTCTAAAATGAGTATCTATGATAATGTCCTCTTGTTTTCCAGTAAAGAAGACGCTTGATGTCGAATAAGGATTACAAACTACGTAAGACCGATCAGATTATCTTAACGGTTCAACTACTGCGACAGTGTTAATGGATGAAATGACGCACGCAGTTTCAGTTTAAAATTATCTACTCACGGGTTTTATCAATCTGTGGCTGTTGTCTTCTGTGTTATCTTTATAGAAAATGGTTCTCCTGAAATTGTATACAGTGTACCAAATGTTGTTAAGGAACCCGTCATAGAACAGTAAATAAAGTGCTTAATTTAGGAAACCTGATTACACAAGTTTTACTTGCTTTAACTGACAAAGATTAAACAGCCGTCTTTAAGAAAGTCTGTATAATAGATCAATATGTTATCCCATTGTGAGAAATGAAGAAAATAATAATTTGAAGGAACGTGTTTTGGAAATCGAGATATTTAATTTGATTCTGTACCAAACGTATCTCGGTTTACACATTTCGCTTTATGTGTGTTAATACAAGTCTTCTAAGTATGAGTTTTTTATTTTTTATTTTTTAATCTTTACGGACAATTCAGGAAATTCAGAAAACATTCTCAACAGAGATGACTGTGAACCCTGACTTATCCCGACTGCTGATCTAATATCAACACGAAACTGAAATGAAAAACTTGTGAAGCGCCATTAATTCTTGCCTATCGAGCAAAACAAAATAAAAGTTGCTGGTACGATATTAGTCATTTCTTATACTGCCTTGTAAAGTATCTGTGACTGTAGAACACTTGTTTCTGATATGTGTATATCGTTACATATTTTAAAATTTATTATTTATTTTGTTTTTCTTAAATCAGCCGACTTTTCTTGACATTACTCCTTGTTCTTCTTTTACTGACACCGGACATGACAAGTTTGCAATATAATTCAAACGGAAAGAACTGCCGGTATATATTCATAATCATTAAAAAAGCGCGCGCGCACACACACACACACACACACACACACACACACACACACACACACACACACACACACACGTATAAAATCATTTTCACAAGTGAAGAAGACTGCTCGGTATTTTTGTAAAAATAATTTTTCTGCAGGTTTTTCTTTTTGTTTTTTCTCTTCAACTAGGTGTCTCCTCAGATGATATTAACCTCGTCCAATAATATATATATATATATATATAACTCCTTTTAAAAACAATGTACAATACCATTTAAAAACTCCTGTATTTCATGAAACTCGTGCAAATTTAGGTACTGTTAACAAATCACGTGATAATATGTGTATGACAATATATGTGTATAAGTCAGGTTATTTAGTTCTGAATGTTCTCGAATAACGAGGAATGATGAATTGTAAACAATTCAGAATTAATGAATTGTAAACAGTCGAGGAATAACAAGGAATGATGAATTGTAAACAGTGGAGGAATAACGAGGAATGATGAATTGTAAACAGTGGAGGAATAACGAGGAATGATGAATTGTAAACAGTTCATAATGAAGTAAGTCTGAGACAGGAGCGGATCCAAAACTTCACCAAATTTCGGGTGGGGGGAGGTTTATTAGTTGAAATAAATTACGTTTCATTTATTATTAGTATTAATTTATTGCTCGGTTAATATGAAAATGATAGAAAATTATGCAAATTATATGTTCAGAATGAACAATCGTTATTACAAAAACCTGTCGTTAAAATGAAAATGTGTTTATAATAAAAATGATTTCATTTTTCTCGGTTCCATTCTTATAAAATATTGAAGCCAACTCATTTTCTGAAAATACTGGATCTGTCACTTTGTTATTATTTCTTTTCTATTTCTTGTGATGGGAACGCCGATCACGATATTTTTGTTTTTGTTTTTATATTCCGGTATTATATTTTAATAAAACAAAACAATCACAGAGAGAGAGAGAGAGAGAGAGAGAGAGAGAGAGAGAGAGAGAGAGAGAGAGAGAGAGAGAGAGAGAGAGAGAGAGAGAGAGAGAGAGAGAGAGAGAGAGAGAGAGAGAGAGAGAGAGAGAGAAGACGTCATACATAATTATCAATTATTGCTGTTATTGCTGTCGTTGCTTATTCAGACACTGTGTCAAAGTCTTCAATTTTCTGCCACTTCAGAAGCAATAACCGTTTTATTTACACAGTAATTTATGAATTACCTCCATAATATGGTATGCTTACATACACTTTAAGGGCATCATTGTATGTGTGTATGTATTGTGTATCAGATATTCCTGTCTTCTTTTAGCTAATAAAATGATTGTGAACTTTGGTTTTGTTTTTTTAAACGTACGCTAATTTATAATTTAAATGTATTATTAAAAAGAAGAAAATAAATTCTAAATTGACGAATTAATATTTAAATTATTTTTTCCACATGATAATTTTACTTAATTTTAATTTTAAAGGTTCACGAAATTATTTATTCGTTTGTGCCTTTGTGAAAATATAATTCTGTTTATTTCTTTGTTATCCTTTTAACCAATTAACATCCCTATCCATGTTTCCGCCCCGAACATTTTTTGGTGCTTTTTCAAAGTTTCAAAATATTTAAAATGTATTTATTAAAATGTCAGGTATTTTTGTCTTTGGAGATTTTAAAATTCATATGTAATTTCTGAACAATGATATATTTTTTTCTACCTGATCAGTATTTGGACATACGCACGTTCTACTGTTTGAACATGCCACGGTAACTATATTTGCTGGGAAAGAAAGTTGACTTGTATTATATTATGTGTTTAAATATTATTTATATTTGTTTTGTTTGTATATACAGCTTATTTTACTGCATTTGTAAATATTTTGTATGTTGGAATTAAAATTTCTAATGCAGTTTATTTTTACAAGTTGTTTTCTTCTTTCATTTATTAGATTGTTTTTAACTTAAAATGATGCATTTGTTTGATCTGATTGTTATGTTCTTTATTACCTTACTGAACATAATTTATTTTCAGTTATCTACTTAACCTGCTTGATAAGTAGAACTGATTATTAACTCCAGCTATTACTTACTTGTTTACCTAGCGCTAGGCTTGTGACATCATCTCTCCAGATTTTCTGTGCTGTTCTTTCACCTAAACCTGTTTTCTTAGTGTCTCTACGCCATGTTCTTTGAACGTCCTCGTTTTCTGACACCTCGTGTACAGGGGACGCACATTCGGAGAGCATCTTCTTACTTCATCATCGGCTACCAGGTGTCTTCTCTTCCACAAGTCGGTGTTGCTGATGTTGTCTTACCGCGGTTCTTGACGTTTATTCTTAGACAGTTGTTGACAAATATCAAAAACATAATATCCTGTCTTGTTTAATCTCCTGAATATGTTTATTTATTTAGCTTCATATTCAACAATTATTTATTTATAAAATAATGTAGGCGTAAAGGTGTCTTTTTCTTTATAATTCCATTGTAATTTCTGCAGCATTACGCAAAATGCGAGTGCTCAGTCATTTTAGTATATTTGCATTGTTCAGATCGAGGCGCTCTTATCCGAAGTGTTTCGGACTAAAAGTGTTTCGGATTTCGGATTTTTGTATAATGTAAAATGAATAAAATGGTAAAAGCAACTCATGCAGAATGCAATTGCTCAGTCGTTTTACTATTTTTGCTGAAAATGAAGAAAACGTTATAAAAATATTCTTTATTACAATGGATTTTTAAACAGTCATTAGTGAAATTATTATTATTTTTTTTAAAACTGCGTTATAAGAGATTTGCTATTTTTTAAAATACAAACGTACATAGATACATGTTTTATTCCTAATACATCATGATACCCAGACCTGGCTAAAACAAACGCCAGGGTGCCACGTTCTGCTTTTCTTCACTAATATTCCTACCTGTGTTCTTTATGCGACAGCGGGCAAGAAACTCGGTCATTTTCTGATATAAGGAAAAGTATTTTAATTAGAGCTTAATGATCTGCATCATGATTGTTATTTCAGTCAGATTGCGTAACTTTAATTGTTACTTCAAATCACATCCGCTCTTTTCTTTTTAAGCTGACCTGTCAGAAAGCGTGCCCGTCGCAGTGTTCAAGGTAATTAAAGAGCGAAAGCAAGGGAAGAAAGTGAAGGAAACTGTCAAGACGAGAGTTCAGTTAGGCGGGGAAACCAATCTTTTTGAATGACATTGTTTTTACAGACGAGTGTGGTAAGCAATTGTCTAATCTTATTTTGATAGGGTGTAATGTGCAGTTAACCTGTGTCAATAATTTATTATACCTAAAATTTAATGTTTTAATCTGTCCTCCGTGCAGATTCTTATTTTGTCTTGGTTCCCCGTATGACCTTTCTGGTATGACCTTTCTCGTATTATTAATCAAAATTACTTAAATGTATGTTTTACGGTTGTATAATATATTATTATTAAGTCACCTGTATATCATAATTAAATAATTAATGTGAACCTTAAATTGTGTTGAGTTTATTTCTCTAGTGGATAGATAGACTTATAGATTTATATCGATTGCTGTCAATTTAGTGTTTATATTCCTTGTTAAGTGGCCATTAAAGCACCTTGTTACCCTAGACTGAGCCTTAATAAAACATACAAAGTGATTAAAGGTTTGAGTCCCGTGACAATGATGTTCATCATCATCATCATCATCATCAATAACAACAACACAATTATTATTGTTGTTGTTGTGTTACTGTTACTGTTTTATTATTATTATTATTATTTTAATTATTTAATTAATTGATATCGATTATTTAAGCAAAGAAAACAATTTATAAAAATCATATTGGAATAAGGTCGAACCAGTGACACAAAATTTATTATTTATCTGTTGCTAAAGAAGTATCCGTGCATTGGACTGATTGATTGATTGATTGATTTGTTTAGTCGTTTCATATCTAAACAAAACCTTTACCCAGACATGTATAAACTAATCTTATTGTCTTAATTTTTGTTTAGGTAGAGTTATCTTTCTTGAAGTTACTTTTTGATTGGTCCCAGTTGCTATTTATTTTATTATTTTTTTCAAATTGATTTTTTATTGATTTTTTTTTATTTTTTTGTTTGTTTTTTTTTGTTTTTTTATAATTTCGATCCTCAGTTTAAATAAGGCATTACAAATAACTGTTGTAATAGTGTAATTATAAATAAAAGTAACAATAATTAGACTGATGGTAACAGCGCATTACTATAACTATATGAATGAACGTGAAGCTCTCTGTAATGAAACTAAACAAGTGAATTAAAATTAACTGCTTGCACTGAGAATGATCATTAGCATCGGGAGTAGATTTTCTCAAAACAAACATCTAAATTTAAAATTCTAATTACTGCATAGCGTTGATCTGTATGTTCTTGTGCGAAAGGTTAATACTTATAAATTCTTCATGAATCTAAAATTCTATTCTTTTAACAGTATTAATGTGGTTAAAAATAAAAGTATTTGTAGAGAGTGTTACACCGCATGTACCTTTACCACAAAACGTGTAATATATCCTCTGGTTAATATATTAAATCACGCGGTAAACGGAAAGAAAGAAACCGGAAAAAAAGAAACAGTTTTATTCAGAACAAATGCTGAAACAAGCTGACTTACGCATAGATATACATAAAAAGTATCTCCCTCTCTCTCTCTCACTCTCGCTCTCTCTCACATACACACTCAGACACACACACTCACACCAGTAATGTAAATATATACAGACTCATCTATATCCAAATGTACAGATACAAAAATTAATAATTGTAAAAACAACAATAAAACATACTTAAAACAAATTTAGAAACATATATATATATGTACGTATATATACTTGAATACATACATACATAAAGACAGACAGACAGATACAGACAGACAGACAGACAGACAGACAGACACAGACAGAAAGACATATATACATACATACAAACACAAATATATGTATGATTTAAGTTAAACGGAAAGAAAGAAACTGGAAAAAAAGAAACAGGAAAGAAAGAAACGGAAAGAAAGAAAAAGTTTTATTCAGAACAAATTTATTCTCATAAGCATTTGGTAATACGAATGTTGTGTCCGACTCCAACCAAAAACTCGGGAATGGACTTGGAACTATTGACATTGTCCTGACACAAGGATCTGAGTCTCCACTGGAGGCGAATATGACGCTTGTTCTTGCGCTTCTTCGGGGGTTGCCAACTTCATCCTGTTGAAGAACAGTGGATTCTTCACGCTGGAACCACTGGATAACTTTCCAGACAGAAGGATGATGATGGCCAAACATGCTGAGAAATGTATTGTTCCACCCTTCTGGAATAATAAAATCATCTACAGTATATGCACACTTATACATATCAAGACGGACTTTCTTGGAGCACTTCCACCTAATCTTGTTCTTACTCGTAGCTAACTTGGTTTACATGTGGCTATGATAACAACTTTTTGATCCACCTTTCTGACTCTTGATGACCTCCATAGTAGTTTTATTCATATATTTGTGATATTTATTCTAATGATGGCACTAATGATTCTGAGCAATGGTGCTTCCTATCATCTTTTATATTGATATCATGGGTATTTAAGTTGAAAGCCATCTGGGAAGCCATATCTGAGGACATAAAGAGAAGGGATTATCCTTTTACTGGGTCAATTAGAGAATGGCTTCTTAAATGGCTTCTTAAAGAAAATGATAATTGAGACATTTAAAGAATAGGTCACGTTGGATAGGTAACGGACTCAATGACAGCTAAAACTCAACTGGGTAAGTTAATTGGGAAAATGACTTATTTTAGAGAGATGTAGAGATATAGATTGACATAGTGTTTATGGCGAAACATATGGATTATCAATTGGGGAATGATAATTAATGGGTGAAAGAGGTGCATATTTATGATGGAATATTTAAGAAGCATTAAAAATATTAGTTTGGTACAAAAAATAATATGTAATACCTTTAAGACATTTAAAGTAAGAATTTTAGTAAAACTGTAGTGTTTCTTTCTTTCCGTCAACCGAAGCACACGACACGAAGATCATGCGTTTAGTTGCCCTATACAAGTACGAGATAATAGGTCATGTTTGTAAACATCATCTGTACTAAACCTTGCTTCAAGTGCGCTATCACACTAATAAGCATGTTTATCTATGAGTCAAGGTCACGGTCACCGATATAATTGTCATTTCGTGACAAGGTGGAGTGAAAACAGATTTGTAGTGGCAAGTAGCGTTCTGTCGTCTGCTTGAGAAAACTGAAATAATTAAACTCTTTCAGTGTTCTTTTTTCAAATAATTATTCACTCCCTGCATTTTTTTCAGAAAAACTAAAAAGAAACCACAAAATAACGTAACATTTGATTAGTTTTGTATTTGTTTGTTTAATAATTTTATTGAAATATTCTTATTCATGTTTACATATTTGTACCTTTTAAATTTTTACTATCGATTTCTTATATGTATATACTGTATGTGTATATATGTATGTATGTATGTATGTATGTATGTATGTATGTATGTATGTATGTATGTATGTATATATATGTGTGTGTGTATATATATATATATATACACACACACAAATATATACTATTTCTTTTCTTTTAAATGCACCTTAAAAGCACAGGGTAATTTGACACACAAACTATTGATTCTATCATAGCTTCTTTTCTGTCTTCTCTTCATCATTCATTTTCGTTGATTTATCTCCCCAAGAAGCAGTAAAAGAAAAGATACATTTAACTATTACTATCTGTCTAGTTGATTTTTAAAAACTCTGTTGATTGGACTTAACCGTGAAATAAAAACGACGATGGTTTGAGAGTTTACTACTGAAACTGAAACCTCTGGCGTCACCGTGAAAGTCGAACTGTTTAAAAGTTGAAATAAAATGACAGAAACGTAATGAAAGTAAAACAAATGAATGTAATTTATACAATGACAAGAAAAAAAATGAATTTCGTGACTACAGTTTTTAATTCTGGACTGACGTATTGTGCTACTGTCATCTGATAGTGAGTGGTGTTAAATGTTTAGTAAATACGATGAAAGAGAGATAACTGAATAGACAGAGGGATTGACGGATAGACAGAGAAGGAGAAAGACAGACCCATAGTCAGAAAGACACAGACAAGAAAGGTAGGAAATGATCGAGTATAATAGATAAGAAATTCATATTAGCAGATCAACAGATAGACCTACATTTGGATGAATAGATAGACGAACTCACAAAACATGCTTCTCAGTGTTAAACTAAAGGAGATTGAAATATTGGAACATCGTCTCACATGTTATCCTGTCTTGCAAAAGGACATGCCCCTAACATGCGTGCTTGAAAAATTCGTACAAACACAGATGCTTTAATATGTATCGTATCGTCTTTAAATTGCCTTTCCCAGTCCAAGTTATGTAAATAGTGAGTGTGACATGATTACTTTTTTCAAGTTTTGTCACATCGTGACAGGCTGACTCTGTTTTCAGGGAGTCACAAAGTGACATGATGACTTTGTTTTCAAGCTGTGACACGATGTTTGCTATCTGTGTCTGGCTGGTATCTGTCGGACGTGAACACAAGAATGTGATGACCTGTTAAAACAATTATGACCATCTCCTGATGTCACCCCACAGTTTAATAATAGTTACACTTCTCAGTTTGTTGTCAGACTTTAAATTATCCAAAGCCACGTAATCGTTTGCAAGTATTCAAAATATTGTTTAGGTTATTTGTTTGTATGATCAAACCAGTAGTTAAGAATCTATAATTTTGTTAAATGTGTTGTAAATACGGTATTTATTCTTCTCAGTCGCTCATGAAATAAGCTAGCTTTTATAATTATACAACAGCAAATGTTGATCTCAACCCTCTATTCATTCTGTTTTTACTTTTTTCCCTGTTATAAAACGCTACTACCGTTACTAGCGGCGTTAACACCACAAAACAACAGCAGTGCTTTCATACATCATTTTGTGTTTGGACTTGGAAACACTCGCAGTTATGAGCAGTAAGATCACAATTCACAAACATGAGTTAAAAATAAAAATAAACTAATAATACTAACAAAAGACAGTCAGAAGAAACACTTCTAAATTGGTGGTCCGAGTGTTTATGTCAACAAACATTTATTTTACAAAAAACAAATATTTTTACAAATTGATTTAGAAAGATAAAAATACTCAGCGATCTAATGTTAATTTTTGTGCTGAGTAAACAGTTACTGTTTATAAATGGTCAAATAGTTCGATCTAAGAAACAGTTATTCTTTTCTGCCGCTTTGTTCGCTATTTAGTTCGAAGACAATGAAACATGAAGAGAAATACTCACACACAATGCGTGATGATACTGGATATAACGTGAGTCTCTGCAGACATAATTATTTATTTAATACAAAAGCTTTTGTTGTTCATAAAGAATAACTCTTTATTCAGCGTTTACAATTGGAGTATAAGTATTGTATTTCGAAAGAAAGAAAAAATACTCGTTAAAATATGTAGCACAAAACTGGAATTTTCTTTTTTTTTAAATATACAAACGCTAAACCAGTATTTCGGTACAGTGGAAACGCCATTAATGTAATAACATTTTAGTGAAAGTAACTTTCGAAAATAAAATAAATTCGTTATTAGGTGGAAAACATCTTCGGTCAGCGAAAGACGGTTCCCTAAAACGCAGTATGAAGTAAACGCTCGCTGTAATTTCTCCAACAAGATACTTGAATTCCCCGGTGTAGTCAACACACATTTATTTCTTTCATAATAAATACTTTGGTGATGGATTCTCTGCGAACCTCCTGGGTAAGTTTGGCATGTAATTTCCTGTGATTACCAGAACTCTGCTCGCTGGCTGCAGAGTCTGGTGCCATGGGAATGTCTACATAATTCTCCAGTACGAGTACACATCGGCAATCTGCATAATTTAAAATAGTTTTAATATGGTTTTCAAGTTACATGTGCGAATTTCCACAGCACGTGCAGATCTCATCTGGGACTTTGCAGTTTACAGACATCGACATTTATTACCAGGCAGCACAACTGACTGGCCAGTTGTGAAGTAAAAACACAGATAAACTCTATAATTACTTTCTGTACCTTTAGAATCGTGAATATGGCTTTAAACCAAGTTAGAAAACCAAGTTAGAAAACCAAAGTATTTGTAAACACCCGCAGAGGTGTAGTAATGTATGCTGGTTGTTATTATTTCACTGGCAAACCAAACCATTAACATCTAACAACAAAATTAACAATCCTTTAAACTGCAGTGCAGTCTGTATATAAGTGAATGACTAGGTACAGATAATACCAGCTCGTTACGATTCGATATGCTGGACACTCTCTTTCCTTCTCCAGAACTCTTTTTCTGTGACAGACACGCCCGCTGACCTGTGAGAAAGCGAGCCTGTCGCAGACGTGCTTCACAACAGCTCACTCTGATTAGCACGTTGTTTTTTTCCCAGTCCCATAGATAATATTTGTGTGTGAGTATATGTAGCATGAATTTATTCAGTGAAAGAGTCCGACTTGTATTATGTTACATAACATAACATATCCCTCTTGTGTGTTTTCTTTTCATTTCACTAACATAATACATTTGTTCTGCATATATTGACACACATTATCATTATAAATATATAACTAACTGCTATATACATATATAATGCATATATACAACATACATGAATATACACATATCATACCTATATAAATACGTATATACATACATATATATATATATAGATATAGATAGATATATTTATTGCATACAGACATATTTACATACATATACATACATACATACATACGTACGTACATATTTAATAAAAGCCAGTTCTTATTCCTGTATCTAGTTTTATCGTTGACGTTATAATCGTAGTGGTTCCCAGTCCTTTCTAAACTAAGTATGTGCTTGGTGGAGTACAAGTGAGATAATCGTAGTGGTTCCCAGTCCTTTCTAAACTAAGTAAGTGCTTGGTGGAGTACAAGTGAGATAATCGTAGTGGTTCCCAGTCCTTTCTAAACTAAGTATGTGCTTGGTGGAGTACAAGTGAGATAATCGTAGTGGTTCCCAGTCCTTTCTAAACTAAGTAAGTGCTTGGTGGAGTACAAGTGAGATAATCGTAGTGGTTCCCAGTCCTTTCTAAACTAAGTATGTGCTTGGTGGAGTACAAGTGAGATAATCGTAGTGGTTCCCAGTCCTTTCTAAACTAAATGTGCTTGGTGGAGTACAAGTGAGATAATCGTAGTGGTTCCCAGTCCTTTCTAAACTAAGTAAGTGCTTGGTGGAGTACAAGTGAGATAATCGTAGTGGTTCCCAGTCCTTTCTAAACTAAGTATGTGCTTGGTGGAGTACAAGTGAGATAATCGTAGTGGTTCCCAGTCCTTTCTAAACTAAGTAAGTGCTTGGTGGAGTACAAGTGAGATAATCGTAGTGGTTCCCAGTCCTTTCTAAACTAAGTAAGTGCTTGGTGGAGTACAAGTGAGATAATCGTAGTGGTTCCCAGTCCTTTCTAAACTAAGTATGTGCTTGGTGGAGTACAAGTGAGATAATGGAAAAGTAAACAAATTTAATTAACACAGGTAATCGATGACAGAAAGTGAACAGAGAGCGACGTGAACTTTAATATAGGTGCAACCAAGTCAAAGAACTCATATAACAACAACAACAACAACACAACAACAATAACAACAATAGTAATAATAATAATAATAATAGTAATAATAGTAATAATAACAGTAATAATAACAACAACACAACAGCAATAACAACAATACCGTCAGTAATATTAATAATATTAATAATAGTAGTAGTAGTAGTAGTAGTAGTAGTAGTAGTAGAAGTAGTAGTAGTAATAATAATAGTAATAATAAGTCGCCAAGAAGAAATAATGAGACTAGAAAGGCAGAAGAGTGAAGGACGTGTTGACAGTCTTAAAGTCTACATAAACTGAGTCTGTTGACAATCAGTGTACATACACTGAGTCTGTTGACAATCAGTGTACATACACTGAGTCTGTTGACAATCAGTGTACGCTGCTGTACACCATTCTTTGTGTGGCTACAGCACTTCAGAGTCTTTATTCGCAACGACATGATGTTAAGTGAAAATAACAAATGTATCTATGATGTTGTCTGCATTAAACAAAAAAATATCACTGCATCAGTATCACAACAATACCTCGATAATATTGACAATGTTAACAATATCAACGAAACTTTGATTTCATGTGTCTTCCGAAATAACAGGATTGTAAATTTGTAGCCTTGTGTCTGTGAAGGCGTGGAAGTAATTGTATCAAAGATTACTGAGAATTAGCTTCATTATCGTTTTTCTTGTTTTACAACGTATTACGAAGCTTTGAAGTCTCTAACTCACTACATTCATCTACGTGCTCTGCTAACCCAGTCCCGTTAAAAACGTTTCTTTGCAGATTTCATCAGCTATGTCGTTCAATCAATCAATTAGACTTCTCAAAGACATTTCCAAATATTTGGTAATGACGAAGGTTGGTCTCTCTCCCTCCCTCTCTCTCTCGCAGAAGTTCCGTTAAACTGGTCAATTTGGTAGCAGCTTCTTCGGTCGACAACGGCTCTCACAAAATCAATCATGTTTTTTAAGAAACTGCCGATCAACAAGTTAAAGCGTACTGAAACAGACTGAGCGAAATCCAATTTCCGATTTCTATAAATAAGCATCGTTTAGTGGAAACTCGGTCAGTAATATTTATAACGAAATATTCCTTTGAGCTCTCTGATGTAATTAGCTGCTCTAGAACAGTTAGATCGGTAAATTAACATTTTTATGCTCGTGTGTCGGGGTAAAGAGCTAATTTAACGTCCATTGTTCATTAATACTTAAAATATAATTCCTTTGTCTCTCCTTCGTCTTGCAGCCTAATTAGGTTATATTTAAATTCTAGTGCAGTTTATAATACGTAAACTGTTTACGTGATGTACTTCGGTGCATATAAACTTGAAAACATCTTCTGTTTGACAAACTTGTCCAAAAACAGTTCTTCTTTTTATTTATCGATAGCTTTATTGTTGTTGTTGTTGTTGTTGTTGTTGTCATCGTCGCCGTCATTGTTTTGTTGTTGATGATGATGATGGTGATATCAGTAAAATATAAATTTTGTAATTTATTTATTTATTAAATATATTATACTTATAAAACATATTATCGCTATTATATATTTTATTCAGATTTTAAAATTTATAAAATTTGTATTTATTTATCTATTTTATTGTATATATTTCACTTTACTATTTTTATTAATTATTATTATTATTATTAGTAGTAGTAGTAGTAGTAGTAGTAGTAGTTCTTTTCTTTTTTTTCTTTTTTTGTAATCACGAATACTTTGTAAATGTAACAAAAAATGCTCCCAAGGAAAAATGAAGACAAAAAAGTAGAGATTTGACTAGAATGTTACTGGAAGATTATAATTCCTTTCTGTTGTATTTCTTTCTTCCTACAACAGACCAACTTCAGCCGAAACCTTTGTGTGACTGTCAACAAAGAAAATGAAATAATTTGATATGATTGATCTACTGACCTGGTGGCCATAACCCAAATATACTGACCCACTTCTCTTTTTTCTGTGTCAAAGACATCTCTTGTCTGGCTGTATTCGCAGCTTGCACCGCTTCTTGTTTTATTTTTATATCTAGATTATTCTTTTGTTCTTTTGTTCATTCTTTCTTTGTTCGCTCGTCCATCTTTCGTTCACTCTTACTGATACACTGATATGAGTTTTGATTTTTTCATTTTTTTTTTTTTTTTCATTTATTGTTATTTCAAGATAATAACGTTGATGTATATGTATAACAATAAAAAAACAATACTATTAATCAGTCCATAAATAAATTACTAAATGAATTGATTAAAAGACAGTTATCTGATCTATATCCATCTATTTGATCTTTATACAGTATAATGTTGATGATGATGATGATGATAATGATTTGACGATTATATTGATGATGTTAAAAGCTATGGTTGTCTGCCCAACTGTTTCTTTGTCTTTCTATCTTATCTAAACATTTGTATCTCTCTCTGCCACTCTATTTATTTGTCTGTCTGTCTCTGTGAAATTTATTTGTATGTTTTTAGTGATCCAAATCTGAAAAACTATAACAATAACAAACAAACAAACAAATAAAAACAAAAACTTGTGTAAAAGACAAAAATAACAACAAAAGACTTAAAAAGAAAACACTATAATATTATATACCACGATGCACATACTTCAGTTCTTTCAAAAAAACAAAAAAAAACTAGCGTGTTTGGAAATGTGGCCTGTTTACAATAACATGTGGCAACTGTAAAATTCTGAATTATGAAACAGATGTAAAAACAGGTTTTTTTTAATGTGTTTGTATCTGCTGTCGGCTACACGTTCTGTTATAACAAACAGTAACATAAATATTTATAAAACATAACCACACTCACGATATGAATATTTTTAAATTTTAATGCTGCATTATGTGAATAAAATAAAAATTAAATGTCATATTTTTATAATTAAACGCTCACCTGGGTTTTGGGGGTGGGGGGTTCCCTGTTAACCCGACTGCGGGTAATGTGTTATTAATAGAGCAATAAATCTTATTAGTCTTATAATTCACATTACTTCAGGCGCAAAACAAAATTAATGAACTATATCATCGGGAAAGACTGAGATAGATAAATAAACAAATTCAACAATACGTAGATAGAGAGAAAGACAGACAGACAATTAAACAAAAAAGATAGGTTAGATGGTTAGATGAATAGAGGACTGACAAATGGACTAATACATAAATTTAAGTCGGAGAAATATAATAACTGTATTATTAGACAGGATAGGTACTTTTGTGTCTAAGTGTGTCTGTGTAAAATAAAACACACACACACAATTGTAGACAGACAGATAAATGGGCAGACACACAGAAACAACAGCTGCTAGGCCAATAGATACAATGTTAATTAACTTCACCTTCTTCTGTTCATCTTTATTTTTTATTTTTGTTTTAAAAATACATCATATCTCAAAACAAACCTTTGTTCTCGGAAACGTCACAAAGACGAACTGTTCGCGTCTTGCATCTGTATAGTGAGAATTAGTGTAATGATTATGTTGTTTGGGGATTTTGCAGTTAAACTGGAAAAGGAAAAAAACATGCAGGTGAGAATATAAGAACAAAACTCTACTATGTGGGTGGTCAGTATGTTTGTATAATAATTTACAAATACACACCTTTTTACAGTTATTCATATGTGTGTGTGTGTGTGTGTGTGTGTGTGTGTGTGTGTTTATGTTTTATTTATATTTAAAACTTCCTCTTTTAATGCATTTATACAGTTATTGGTCTGTTTTTAAATAATTGACACGTCAAAAATTAAGTGTGTAAATTGTATCGTTGTTATCGTGTTTCTTCTATTTTAGGAACACGTGCTCACACATAAACACATAGACACACAGTGTTAAAAGCTGGATTTCCTCCTTGAGAAAAACCTGCAGATAACTGGAGGTAAATGACCTTACTCCGCCGAAGGTCTACCTCGAAAAGCTTTGTTTTGGTGGGTTGCCAATAACAACATGTGTTTATGGTTGTTTTGGACAAAGCTGGCCAGCCTTGACCTGTTGATCTGTTGGCCAGCGCCATTTTCAATTGTGTCGAGTTGTTTGATGAGTGTGCAGGTTTTCGCTCTGTGTACTGATGAGTTCGCTCGTTTCCTTTTCATTGCTATACGTCTTTCACCTTTGGTCGGTGTTAAATAAATACACCGGTTTTCACCATTTGAAATAAATACCTCGTTTTGGCTGTTTTAAATAAATACATCGGTTTTGACCATTTGAAATAAATACCTTGGTTTTGGCTGTTTTAAATAAATATATTGGTTTTGGCTATTCTAAATACATCGGTTTTGGCTAGTTCAAAAAAATTCATCGATTTTGGCTTTTTTAAAATAAATACATCGGTTTGACCATTTGAAATAAACACGTCGGTTTTGGCTGTTTTAAATAAATATTTCGGTTTTGGTTGTTTTAAATAAATACATCGATTTTGGGTCGTTTAAATAGATACGTCGGTTTTTTTTACCCTTTATCTTCAGAATTATAACCGTAAGACAATAAAAGAAATAACGGACATGTCTGGAGTGGTAAAAGGAAGTATTAATAGCGCTGATGTTTGCATTTTAGAGTTTCTAGACAAAGAATAAACATTTTATCACACGCATACACACACACGTATCTTCTACTTTATAAATGTTCTTTCTGATTGTGATGGTGCAAGTACACACACATGTATACATATAACATATATATATATATATATATATATATATATATACACACATACATACATACACACACACATACATACATACATCGATACTTATGTTTATATAAGAAACAAATGTTCATTCATTCATCGCTACTAACATTATTAATAGATTTTTATTTATTTATTTTTTATTTTTTGGCAGATATAGCATGTAAAAGAATTGTTTAAGCTAACTGAAGAAAACTGTGAATAACACCTGATTATGATCTCTCTCTCTCTCTCTCTCTCTCTCTCTCTCTCTCTCTCTCTCTCTCTCTCTCTCTCTCTCTCTCTCTCCATTATCCACTTTTTCACTAAATCACTGTCTTATTTTGGCTGCAGTATACAACAACAACAACCTTAACCCAAATGTAGGACAAGAAAACGCCAGGAATAGTAGCTACTCTGATAGCTTTACACGTGGCTGTTTTTTGTGAAGAGTACAGTGGTCTCATACCACAGTTTTCTTTCAACTGGGACTGGAAAAACGGCATGTATCATAATTAACAAACTATTTTCTTTTTTATCTCTTATATAACATTAATTCATCATTATCCTGTTCAGCATGAAAATACTAGCAATGTTAAAGACCACACGAGTCTCTCTCCAGTTCTCACAAGTAAATCAGAAAACACTGTAGTGAAGAGAGAGAGACAGGAATGTACCTCAGTGGCTAGAGCGCAGACACGATAAACTAATGGTATCAGGATTAATTGTAACACAACTTTGCGTTGGTATGTACTTTCTGTCATAGAGAATGTTTTTGTAAAAGAACCCTTGCTGCTAATCGGTATGATAGTCATAAAGCAGTTTCTTTTTTACAGTCATTATGTTTAAAACAAACAAATATTATAAAATCATATCCCGTTAGTATGAAAATAAGTTGTGGTGCTATAAAATCTTCTTTTCTTTTTTTTTTTGTTATTTCTTTGTATCTGAATAAAATCGATGTGGTATTTATAAAATGTCGATATTTTCTAATTGGAAAATAAAAGATTTTCTTCCAGTGCCCGGTAATCACCTTCTGCGTTTATAATTACACTCAACATTTAGTCAATAAACTTCACGTTCTTACAGATACCTGTGAATGCTTTAGACGTTTTACTGTTACGTACGTGTGTGGGTGGGTGTTTTTGTATACTTGTGTTTCTCTTTATTTCATTTCACGTTTTAATAATTTGTTATTTTTGTTATTTATTTGTTTATTATTTATTTATTATTTATTTATTATATTTATTTATTATTATTTTTATTATTTTTATTTTTATTTATTTATTTTATTTTTTATTTTTGCCTCTCTGTCTCTCTGCTTATTTGTTTATCATTCAGTATTTCCGTCCGTAGTCTTTAGACTTACAAACAGAAATATGTAATTATGTTTATCACGTGACCTTGCCGTTACACATACCAGTTTACAAGTTTTGCTTACACAGACTGCATTCACTGTTATATCTGGCAAATCTTTCTTCTTTTATCATGCTTTGAAAAAGTCTTTAATCTGTCCAGAACAGGTCTCTACAATACGTCAAAATACAGCAGGTCTCTACAACAAGTCAACATACAGCCTATAACGTTTTGGATCTCGCAGTGGTTGAGACCAGACATGGCAACAAGTATCAGATATCTAGAGAACACGTTTTACCAGCACTGGCTGGCTCCCAGGACCTGACATTCCACGAGAGACAGGTCCATTAGATTCCGTTTTGTGTTTTATTAGTATTTTTTTTAATCTGGCATTGTTTCCTAATGCAAAAGCAGGCCGAGACTTACTGAAGTTCTTGGTCACCTTAAAAGTACTTTGAAAATAGTTTCTCAAACTAACAACTCAGTTTAAAGCAAACAAAAGTAATAAAATAACACTGTACAGAATCACCTTTATTATCTAACCTTTTAATCAATTGAGACGAGGTTTGACTCTTTTTCCAATTATTCTACCTCCTGTTTGTTCCCAGTGGGCCGTTGCAAAGAAAAGTACATTTAAGAAACATTTTGCTGTCAGTTAATGAAAATAGTTTACTACTGTTTTTAGCAACGCGTTTCGTCCTTGTTATTTGTATTAATTTAAAACATACTGAGTGAGTTCTAACAACCAATGTTACGTACTCTGTACCTCAAGGTCAGCATTCACACACTGCTCGTGGTTTCGCAATGTCGTACAGGTCCTTGTAACAGAAACCTTCACCAGCTCAGTTGTTGTGCTTTTACTTCCAGTCGAGCGTATCTCTTACTGCTTTTATTCACTGGCTTCCGATTTACGTAACGAAAATAGAAATAAAATTGATTCCGCAGTCTCTGATATGCTGGACTGCAAAATATTGTTTCGTTTGTTTATCACTTGCTAGTTTTCTGATTGGCCTTCGTAAATCACATTAGTTTCGGACGACGATTAAATGGTATTAGATGTCAACGATGATAGAGTATGACATACTCAGAGGCAGGGCAGAAAAACAAGTGGATACTAGTTGATAAATGTTTGTTTATTCTTAATATTAATCTGTATTAACAGATAACAGTTGTCATATACAGGTAAACAATTATTATGTTAATGACATGAGGGAAGAACCAGCTTCTTTGACTTTATTATCTACATTTACAAATAAGCGGCTTAAGCATTTTTAATATGCGCCATAGAACAAACACGACAATAACTATTTCGATGGATCTTTGACAAAACCGCTCAAGAAAATCGTAACATCAAATAATATATATAATTAATGTCTTATTTATTACATAATGTAGCGAGATTCAGCCGCAGACCTGCGGACACAGGAATGATTGAGAGATGCAAGTACGAGAATAAATGAAGAAGAAAAAGTTGATCACATTTAGATCTCGTGTCACGTACTGTTCGGTAGTTAAACAGAGCAAGAAATATAAAATTTCTGGGTCATTAAGCATTTAGTTACTTACTGCCTGCTTGAAACATGTTGAGTGCATGACCTTCCTTAACTGTTATCAAAATAACAAAAAAAAAAAAAAAAAATGAGTACAACACAGACATTATGTTAGTTACAAAAATGTATTAACATTTCACTGTTTTCTTTTGAAAGTTCGCGGTAATTAATTCATTTGAATTTAACGCAGATCTTTAGTTTATAAAAGGGAACTACTAAATGTAAATTTTTGACGTTTAAAATTCTTTCTAGCAAAAAGTTAGTGCTAAAAATGTTATGAAAACCCTAAACGTTCCAGTATTTTCGTGAACTCCCAGACTGAAACAGTAATTAAACTAACTGAAAATTTCACTTGTCTCACAGATTTACAGTCATATTTAAAATGAATAATTTTGTTATTTTTCTCCATAAATTGTCGCTGAACAAACAAAAAGTTAATTTTGATAAATGATCTGGATAATTTTAAGCTGAGTGCCTTAGTTTTCAAATAAACAAAAATTATAACATTCAGACTGAGCTGACCTTGAATTTTAGTAATTCGATTCGTTCTTCTTTGTGGATCAAAACTGACCAAGTGGAAAACAGAATTAACACACAGCAGGTAAACAACAGTAACTATTCCTAAAACAGTATTAGAATAAATTAGAATGTTATTTATTAGTAAACTGGTAGTCCTCTGAAACTATGGCATCACTAATTTGCTAGGGCGGTTTGAAGGGACGGGGGGTAGAAAAACATATATTTTACAAAATACACATAGTGATTATTAATCAGTGGAGCAAGAAACCATGAATAATCAAATTCTTGCAGGAGTGACATAATTCTGACAAGGGTTCTCCCAGGAATGTATTAGCGATGTTATCTATTTTAGAAAACCCAATAAAATACAAAACTTATTATCTAAGTCAGCCATTTTTGAAATTTTACTCTTCAAATAAATGTATTGATAATGGCACGAGTATACAGAAGGTTTCATGGTATTTTTTTATTAGGGTATCATCTTAGGAATGGTATCACTAAGAAGCTGCAATGAACTGAAGGGAGGAGGTCAAATACACGAATTTTTCATTTTAGACAAAAAAGTAATTAGTTCATAAAATAAGGAAGTATAAATATCCCATGGAGTCTTGCATGAGAGTGATTAAACTAATTTTAGCAGTTTGACAGTATTGACATTTTCAGAAAAATTATGAAAAGAGGCCATTTTGAAATGGATTCTAATAGTGACAGACTTTTTGGTGTAAATCAGTTCAGTGCCTGTTATTGTGCAATCCAGAAGTTTAAGTTGTTTTTAACATTAATTTGCTGCTGCTCTTTCTATTTACTGATTTTTAAAAATTATTTTTATTATTTTTTATTATTTTTTAATTATTATTATTTTTTTTTTTTACTTATTTTGCATTGTTTTGTTTTGTTAGGTTTCTTATTATTGCTTTTTTTGTTGTTGTTTGGGTTTTTATTGTATTTTTTGTTGTTGTTGTGGGTTTTTTATTGTATTTTTTGTTGTAGTTGGTCTTTTGGGATTGTTGTTATTTGTTTTTGTTTTTATTTATTTTATTTATATTCTATTTCAAGTATCAAAGTGTCAGAGTGTACAAAATAACAGGAAACTCATTCAGGCGACAACAACATGATATTTAAACTAGTTTTAAAGAGTGAACATTACTTTTGTTTCCGTCTAATTGAAATTACTGTTGTCATTGATTTAGGAAGTAGTTTTACATAATAAATCGAAAAGCTATAAATGGTATTTAATATAAATGTAATTAATGAATAAATCAGTAAATCTTTAACTGTAGCCAGCTTTTACATATATGTATATATATACTGAATAATGGAATAAATTTTTAAAAATTCGGCTATGAAATAATATGATAATAGTTATTAATATTAGTTTCAACAGTAACAAACAACAATAAAAACAATAATAACAACAACAACAACAGTAATAAATAATAACCTAACAAAACAAACAAACAAACAGACGTAACTTTCGAATTAAACTCATCATCTTTTAGAGTCATTTTCAGAATCTTTGCATGGAGAAGTTTATAACTGCCGCAACAAAGGTTAAAAGGTAAACACGTTTAAATAAGAGATTAACACCAGAAAGTTTTATGTTATTTTAAACTTAACCTGTCAGGTGGCACATTATACACACGTGAACAACGAAATAATTATCATAATAATTGTTTAGTAGCATCAAAAGTACAATAATAAACGAATTGAAAAAAAAAATAAAAAAATTAGAAAACATTTCCATTTTTACGAGTGATTGCTGGATTGTAGAATAACTTTAAGATTTGAAACGTGGAGACAGACAGATTATTGTTATTTAATTGTGTTGTCTTGTGTTTTGTTGTTCTTTTATTTTTTATCTTTTTGTAGTTTTTTTTTTTTTTTTTTTTTTTTTTGTTGATGTTGTTATTAACTTTTGTTTGTTCAGTCATTTTGTATTGATTGTTATTTGAACTTTGATAGTTTGCTTTCATTTTATCAACCTGTGTTATTTTTCTGTTTGTTGTCAGTTCGTGTTGCTGTTTGGCAAGGATTAAAACTCGTGAGTATTAATGTGTTTGTATTTTAATAGAAACAAAAGTATTGATGTGGTGTGCTGCTGAGCACAGTGCCGAGGGACATGACCTTCCTGATTTAAGATAAGAATGAAGAACGATGTGGAAATTTGCCAACTAGAACTGGCCTTAAATTAACTCAATACATGCTGTTATTGTTGTTAAAGACGAAGGGTCTTAGTTTATTATTAATGATATTGTTGTTGTTGTCGATGCAAACGTGTTTTTGTTTTCGTGTTTCAGCAGTCTTGACATGCTTTTATGGTAAAAGTTATAACTAGACGTATTTATTTGAAAGTCTTCATTTATCATATTTTAGGTAAAATTTCTCTGTTTTTGTTGCCTTATTAGCAGTTAGATTATTAGACCCTTTCTCATTTTTCCTAATCACATTCATTCATTATCTTGTTCTGTTTCTCTCTATATCTCGCTCAGTGGGTGGTTCATTGAAGGCGATGTGGTGAATGAAAATAAACATTAAAGATTTCATTTTCAAAAAATCGATAGCTAAGCACGGAACTAAACAGCAGAGTTTCTCTTTTTAATTATTATTAGATATTATTAAAACAAAAAAAAGAGTAAAAAACGCGTGACTGAAATCTTATAATCAGGTATAGTGATTAATTCTTTCTCTCTCTCTCTCTCTCTGTCCCTTTCTCCTTACATCTCTGTTTCTCGCTCTGTCTCTATCTATCTCATTCATTCGCTCATATTGTATTAGCTCTTTCACTTTGTCCCAGTCAGAAAGGGATCAGATATTCCTTTATCGCTGACTCTCATTCTTTATGTCTAACATGCAAGTAACAGATAACAAATTACATGCTCATGACCCTACACTTTTTAATTCATGTTTAAAATTGAGAAGAAAAAAACCCAACATATGTTGTATAATTTACGTGTCAGAAAGAAGAAAAATTAGGTTTTAAACATTTTTATCGTTATTTTCTGCATTTTAAACTCTATGGTTGTTATTTTCTTTATACAATTCTTTTCATTCTCTATAGCAAGACCTGAACAATACCCACATAGGACAATGTCCTCAGCCAAGTTTCTTCAGGTGCGTCTTCGTTTTGTTTTACCTTTACTACTGTAACTCTCCAAACCTGCCCGAGGAGGTGGGCGAAGTGGGTCAGATGGGGTTAAAGACCACACTGAGAAAACTGTGGTCAAGAACCTGCTGTGAGGCGATCAGGTAATTAGTCTGGTCCTTTCTTCAGCTCTGCAATATTAACAGACTCACCTTATTGACTGACGGACGTCACTTAGTTCGGTAGAGGGTCAGTATTTGGTTCAAGCACAGTCGTGCATGTACCTGGACGGATCAAAGATTTTAACTAAGGTGGGGTCTTTGTAATAAACAAGTATCGTGGTGGTTATAAATGTCAAGATGAAATACATTTCATTATAAACAAGAAAAGAAATGATTCTTCAAAAGTGAGGAGATCCTTAGATGTATGTGGTGTGTATGTGTCTTGTCCAAGTGATTATTATGTTGAGTGTGTCCATTGATATTTGTATGTGTACTGATATAGGGTTGTTTAGGTCTAGTTAGCTATACAAATGAGAGTGGTCAAGCCATTAAATATGGAGGTTGATTATTATATAAGGTCGATAATACAGATACACGCAGATATTATTAATCCCATAAATTATACATATATTAAAATCCATCAACATAATAATTTATTTTGTGTCTTGAGATATATAAAGTGGTAGGAAAATACGTTATTATTTATATTAATATATTAGTAATTTGTACTGAGACAAAACAGATTTTATATATTACGATTCTTTCTGTTTCAAGAAATCTAATAAATACGTAACTCTTTGACCTTCGTGTTTTCACATTCACTTAACACGTACGCTTTTAACCTGCAGTTTTGTCATCACCTACATGTCACATGATATGTCTTCATCTTGTAAGCTTTGATTCAGTTTGATATACAGAATCCTCTGTGAGATGAAACACCTGGTGTCATGTAACATACTTGTTTTCATTGTGTCACCAGATACTTCTTTGTTATAGGCGTGGACCATCTGATTATTTCTCTTTTGCTGACGATGTACGAAATGGAAACTGCAATATGGAAATCGTAGACGCTATCCCTACAGCAGTATTTTATTATTGAGAGTGAAATACATGTAGTTATGTTTTGAAGTTTACCCGAAAATTCGAATTAATAAACAAAAGTAAATTAATGAATATCAACAATAAACATTTTTATTTGGCAGTTTGCTTCCTCAAACTCTGTTTATTTTTATCTTTCTCTTCCTTTCGTTAATTATTTCTCGGTCCATCTATCTTTCTATACGTCTGTTTGTCAGTCTGTTCATTTATCTATCTCCTTCACATTAATCCTTTTTTTAACCTAACTGGTCTGTGTCTCTTTTTCTGTCATTAACGATTTTGTTTTTGTTTGTTTTTTTAATTTTTATCTCATTCTCTTTTCTTCTTTGTTTATCTTTTTCTCTCTCGTGTTTCAGTTTCTATCTACCCTCGGGATTTAAAGATTTTTTGTAAAGTTATCAGAAACCAAGAGAGAACTACAACACATCTTTCAGACCAGACTCATTAGTTTTGTAATCACGAATCTGAACGCTGTTTTAATCTCAGTAAGTGACTGCTGCAAGGTGCAGACGGAAATATAAATCTGGAATATTGTCCTTTTTCTAAATGCCGCCCTATGTCCGGAACATGAATATAATTATGAGAGGAGCAGTCCAACACGTTTGCCAAGTGAACCAAACAGAAGATGTGTTAATAAATCACACAAAACAAGACGATAATGTTTCTATCAAGATTGTGATATTCAGCAGACTATATCACTTTTTAAATCGGAGTACCATTAACCTTTTGACGGAAACGCCCGATAAAAGACGATTTAATACTCGATAAAATTCATAGACTAAAAAGACTGCCTTTATTGATATTAATTTTTAATGATTAAATTTTTGTTTTCATGCTTGTTACTATTTTTGATGAAGTTGTGTTTTGAGGTCTTGTTTTTGCAATGGATGAATTGTCCCATTTCTATTATTAATTAATACTTACGCCTTTTGTAAACTACTGTACTGTCGCTGTCGTTTTTTTCTTTACGTATGCAGTTTTCGTTGTCTTTATTTTCTTAAATTAAACGTTCTAAAGGACTAATGGTGAGATAATTTACTGCACCAATTAGGCAAAGAAATTCTGGAACACCATAAGTAAAACGTAATAAGAAATAAAGAAAAAACAAAAAACATCTCTGCAAGATATAATATGAGTAAACGCTTATAGCTACAATAATCTGAACAACTGTATTTTAGCCCGAGTCAAAATGTAACTATTATTTTGCCATGTATTCACGTGAAGGCTGTGTTTGAAAGGTGAAAGGTAAATCAATGGCTGATTTGTACCAAACTTATCTCATAATTAACAATCGCTTAAAATATCATCTGTGGTCTGAAACCATCTTTGTGTGGAGAGTCGGCTGCCTCTCTCAGTTTCCAGTCCAAATAAAACAAATGTTGCCAGGTGTTTATCACGAGAGTACGGCATGTAATCAGTTATGAACTGGAACTTAACGTAACAGATACGAAACTGCAAAAGTACTTTTATTTTCAATCCATACTTCTTCTTAGTCAGAAGCAAGCTACAGACTATGGACTGACACTGAGCTGGCTAAACTCTAGTATTTACTGCTTACTACGAGTACGACAATAAAATAAAAGTTTTTCTTATAACGTCGCTCAGGTAAGACAGTATGCAGAACGTTTCTATCCGAAATCTCCTCACCTTAATCCCAGCATCACTTTTTTATGACTTGTCAGTGTGGTTTTATCACATTTAACGATGCTTCAGATAACAAATTTTAAAGCTTGCATCAAAACAAACACGACGATCTAAACACAAGTTTCTGCGAGAAAACCACGTGCCAAAAAGTTTGCTTTGATCGTTTTTTAAGAGATATTTTCATGACTGTCGATTACTTTTACAAACGTAATAATCTGTGATGCAGCGCAGTGGCTAGTTCGCTTTAAAAGAAAGTATGTTTTAATTTAACATTCATCTGCACAAAACAGAGACGCATGCTAACTGAAGTAGTGGAAAGCAGAAATGGTATATGACGTAATCAATAGTTAATGGAGATAGTGAATCGAGAACCTAGGACACACCAGTGTTAGTATTCTTATACTGTTGACAGTTTTGTGAGACAAACCAGTGGACCAGCACACGTCGGGTGTATAGTTTTGTCAAGCACAGTACACTTCAGTAACTAAAGGACTATTCCATGGCCTATCAAGGGGAACATGAATGGGAAGTGTACATACAAATTACATCTTGCTACTGATCTTCATCTGAAAACAAGGCTGTAATTATATTCGGCTGATTAAGTGTTTAACATTCAATCATTAATCAGTATGCTCTAGGGTTGTCGTTAAGAAAAACGATAAACATGACAACCGATTTACATGGTACAGTGTTCCTTTCTTTCTTTCTTTCTTTTCTTCTTCTTCTTGCTATATATATTGTTTTTCATTATTATTTATTTATTTTATTTTTTTGTCATCTTTCATTTTATATTAACTTTTAGTTTATCTTATTAAATTATTAAAACGATTATGTTTATTTCTTACTGTTACATTTTGCTTTTTTTCCCTTCTTTTTATCTTTTTATCCTTCTGTTTTAGTCAGTATTATTTTATTAGTCCGAGATGTTCTTTTTCAAAGGTAACCCTAGGTTAACGACTACAACAAAAAAATATTTCATAAATAATTAAACATTAGAACTAATACTAAATTCTGTTTAGATAAAATTTAGTTCCTCTGCATTTTTTACTTTTATTTATTTATTTATTTATTTACAATAATTTTATTATTACAACTTTTTTTTATTTTACTTCTGTTTTATTTGTGTTCTGTTTGACATGGTTTTAGTTTGGATTAGAGATGGGATCTTTTATTTTTGAATTATTCTTATTCTTATTTTTTCATTTGACCAGAAGAATGAAATCAGCGATCTGCAGCATTCCAGACATAATTATCAGAATCCTCATTTTCATATGGATGGCGTTGGCAAAACCGTCGTTTCAAATCGATTGTCGTTGCGTTCATAGTCCAGTTACTTGTCAGTGTTGAACTAATACAATATTAAAGCCTGTCCCTTAATTAACTATAAATCTGAAGAAGAATGCTTCTGACTATTCACGTCACAACGCTCCTTTCAAAACATAGACACGGTGTCGGTACAAAATTAGCACGTCGACAGTGAGTTCATTTATAAACATTGTCAGTGACGTGCGGTGACGTCAGTTATATTTTTAACTCTCACCGTCTGTATTAGAATGGTTGTAGATAGGCAGATAACGAGACTGAAATAAAAGGGAATTAAACATAATGTGTTTCAGTCCGAAGGACGGTTTTGAATAACGTGAATTAATAATGGATCTTGTACAGATTCGAGTGAATTATGCTAACTTAACATTTGCTGATTTAACAGTCATTTGTATCAAAAACTACTTACAGGCTAATTTGTTCATGTGTAGTTAATTACGTGCAAACATAACACACACAAACACACACAAACATACAGATACACACGTCTATCTATCTGCCTATCTACATACATACATACATACATACATACATACATACATGCAAATATGAACATTACTCATACACACAAACAAAGCAGAAATACTCTCAGACACCAAGTTAACAGTTTGTTCAGTTACTCTGAAAGCTGATAGGTACTGAAATCATGTCGTACATTTGGAATCTGCATGTTACTGCTATTTAAATACAGTTTATAAATAGGTTAATTTCATCATCATTCTTTCTTCTTTTATGTTATTTCATTTTATTTTATTTATTTATTTATTTCTGAAGGATGCTGTATTTAAACCCAGAAAAGATAAGATTATTAAATTTTATTAAAGAAAAAAAAAGTTGTTAAGGTTATTTAGATAATATTGATGTGCAGAAACAGCAATACGTTCGGGTTATTAACGTTAAAAGTTTTATGTTCTTAACCAGTTGCCAAGTTTTCATCTGAAGAAACACGCTGTAAGAACAACCTACATTTAGATTAATATTAAGAAACAAAAATAATATATATATATATAAAAGATGAAAAAATTTATTATAGCTATTTTGAAAGCATTATAAAACGTAATTTAACAGTTTTTAGGTGTCATATACATTTTATAAATAATAATTAGAAAAGAAACCTCTATCAGATGATAGTTATAATTAATTAGATACAGAGGCACGCACGCACACACACACCCAGAAACATACTGCAGACACGCGCACATACACATGAACATACACAAACTATATTTGATGAACAGAAAATGTATGAACAGTCAAACAAAGGCTAAAACAGTTTTACCACGAAACTAGAAACTTTATTTTAATGTGTTATGATAATGAGATCAAAGATCAGTACTTCTGATAACAAGAACTAGTTGTAAGTCTCACATTTCTCCTACTTTTCGTGCATTGGTCTTTTTACTACTGACAAGTAATGGGCGGCTGTGACCTCATTCAAACTGAGGTCCGTGACACGTAAGCAGTCCCGTGTGTAAATCAGAAATTTTAATACTACAGCGTTTACACTTTCCCTTTAAAAATACTTGTAACACACACACACACACTTATTCATACACACATGCACATGCATACCAGGATGAAGTTACGATTATTATTATTATTATTATTATTGTAGTAGTTGTTGTTGTTGTGTTATTGTGCTATCAACGTCGATCTTGTTATCTTCATAAAATACAGCACTCTGACTACTACTAATACCAACATCACAACTGCTGCAACTACAGTTATTTCAACTGTTATTACTACGACAACTGCAACTACAATTATTTCAACTGTTATTACTACGACAACTACCACTACAGCTGCTTCTGCCACTGTGCTGATGTTATGATTATTAGCCTTATTATTATTAGCAGTAAATTTGTGGTGTCCCCCCATTAGTCAGAACCACATTTGTCAGACACCAGTTTGTTAGACAGTTTGTGAGACAGTGTAATTAGTTTGATTGGCTGGCCTCACTATTGCTATAATGGGATAGCCCAGTGAGCTTGGTGTTAAATAAATTCATTGTTTAATTGATGGGACAGGATAGCCCAAAGACTTGGTATTGATTGCAACTCTTGCACTGGAGAGAGAACGTATTAAATAAATAAGGTTCGCCCGAATGGTATCTATTGGATATGTACCGATAAGACATGTACCAGAAGATATACAACGGTAGGGGATTATATTAGAGACCTCACTGACCACACCCACCCTCCTGCAGAGGCCACTGCCATCAGGTTCGTCAGTACACTACGGAAACGAGCCAGTGAGGAACATCCACATCACTGCCTGCCACCTGCACCGATGAAATCCTGAGACAAGATACAGCCGCACTTGGAGCCTTGCCTTCGTTCTCTACCGTCGACAGAGCCTTGTACAGACACTGGAGCCACAAAGCTTCAAGAGCCGAAGTTGATCTGGTTGGCGAGTGGACAGAAACCCTTGATGGAAAGCGCTTTCTTCTTCGCAACAACGGCGACGACATCAATGTGCTCATGTTTGTAACTGACACCCAGCTCCGAGTACTCGAGGAAGCCGACATCATCTACATGGACGGCACCTTCACCGCGTGTGCCGACCTGTGGGACCAACTCTACATCATTCATGCCAGAAAAGGATCCTCAACGTGCCTGATGTATGCCCTTCTTTCTGACCGCCGGATTACGAACTACGACTGTTCGGCCACTAGAAGACCCACGTTCAACGTCTTGTCAACAGACCCTTTTCGCCGACTACGTCCTCGTACGTCGTCGTGAACTGTTATTTTTGTTGGGCCGTGCTCATTATTCACATAGGTAATGGCCTAGAGATGATCTGGGTATCTGACAAACGGGGGCCTGGTGGGTGTCTGACAAATGGGGTTCTGACTAATTAGTGGTATTAGGAGTATTGTTGTTGTTTGTAGTGGTGGCATGTTGTTATTATTACTATCCTAATTATTTATTTATTTCTGTTGCTTTTACTGTGAGGGTTAACATTGTGTCTGAGGTTTTGATTCTGTTGATAAATAACACCAAAAACAATCTTGTAATTCCGCGCACTTTTCCAGCCAAGGAAAGCACATAACCAAGATGTTTTAGCAAGCAGTACAGAACAGCAATCTGTAATAACGTGTGCGTTGATTTACCTAAATAAGATATAGCAGTGAATTGTTCCAGTCACTAGTTCACAAATACATTAATGAAAGCTTCTTTTGTCGACGAAAAATGCGTCAAATTACTTACACACTAAGCACCTGATTGGAGCTATCAGATTATAAGTCAACAAAGACTGCAGGTAATGTGATTTGCTAGCATAAGAAGAGAAAATAAAGTCTACATCGTCCTGGTAATAAAATAATCTTTTTCTATTCTCGTCAGTGCCGTGATCCGTATGCGGCGAGCAGGAAATTAATTTACATCATGTGAAAAACGTGAAAAACGCGTTTCTCGGTAGAATTTGTCAGTTGAGTTCATAGTTTGTATTCCCTGTTGTCATGGCGATGACACTGAGCAAAGACGTTGTTAAAGAGAGCATTTGAAACTTCACGTTTCTTCCTTCATAAGAACTTCGTCATTATTCCCATTAGTATAGCTATATCGTAAAAAAGACTGATAATTATAATTAGGACACAATTATTTATTAATATTCCAGCTTCCTTCGTCATATTCGTTTGCTCATTAGGCAGGTTTTATTGTTAAAAACCCTGGAAAGGAATCATGTATTATTATTATTATTTTTTTTTATGTATGTGTTGGTTAATATCACAAAACATAAAAAAATGTATACGTTTTTGTGCTTTGCCTAACACATTAAATGCCAAGAAAAAGCCTAATCCACTATCGTAGGCACGAATTTTTGGATCCTAAAAGAATCAGATTGTGTAGATTTGTGAATAACAGATTAATACTGGAGAAACTGATGTGTACAAAATAACAAAAATTATGCATCGACCCGACTTGAAAATCTCATCACACCTCTATCAAAATCTGATTAAAATAAATATTTATAGTTTATGTAAGAAACCCTCTCTAAAATCTCTTGTTCACTAATCTTTTTAATAGACAATACAGATATTTTCTCATTCAAAGCCAGTTAATCAATAATCCTAAAACCTACACCTAATATTTCTCATATGAACAAACCATGTAGTGTTGTCTGCTTACCACTGTTTCACAAACATACTCATGATCAAAGCGTCCCTTTGTATAATCAAAATATCAAACTAATGTTAGCGAGATGCGACTGATTTTGTATTAAAAATGCAGTGCATTTCTTATCTGTAACACGAACTAAGTTATAAGTCGATCTATTATCAGAATGTACCAGCTTAACTTTTTTAATTCTCTGTGTTTAGTTTTCAAAAGACATGCACTAGGTACATTTAGCGCAACTGGTTTCCTTTATTCTTGAATTCTGTTTTGGGTAGTTTTGTTTATTTTTGTCTTTCCATTTCTTTTCTTCTTTTTCTCTCTCTCTCTCTCTCTCTCTCTCTCTCTCTCTCTCTCTCTCTCTCTCTCTCTCTCTCTCTCTCTCTCTTTTTTCTACTGTTTTTATATTTCTTTTCTTCCTTTTTTTTCTGACTTTTTTCTTCTTCTGTTTTTCCATTTCTCTTCTTTCTTTTTTTCTCTGAGTCCAGTTAAATGATTTTTGTTCGTGACAAAATGTAATAGACTCGAGATATATTTTTGACTGGTCTTGTGATTTTGACAAAGTTACTGAATGTTGCTGCGTCATACAAAGTGAGTTTTGTTGCTACGTGTGTTTTGTATTACAGTAATAACACACAGCCAGTGTGCTGTTACAGTAATAATGTAATAGTAACGTAATGTACGGGTCACTGTAGCGATGTCACTGCACTGTTTCGAGTTGCACATACAGGTATCAATCATGATGGTCTTTGTTCAATTTATAAAGGTGCAATCTGACTGTACGACTTGAAGTAACAATCTATAACTAAGTTCCGGAGTGTTTGTTAGTTGTTTCTGTCGTTGTTGTTTGTTTGTTTGGTGTTGTTGCTGTTGTTGTAGTTATAATAATAATAATAATAATAATAATATCATTTTATTATTTTGTTTGTTTTTAATATGTTCATTATTATCGCTTTAGTGCTGCTGTTGTTATTGTTGTTAGTAGTAGTAATAGTATTAGTGGTACACTATACTATTAGTAGTACACTATACTATTAGTGGTACACTACACTATTAGTAGTACACTATACTATTAGTGGTACACTACACTATTAGTGGTACACTATACTATTAGTGGTACACTACACTATTAGTAGTACACTATACTATTAGTAGTACACTACACTATTAGTGGTACACTATACTATTAGTAGTACACGTCACTATTAGTGGTACACTACACTATTAGTGGTACACTATACTATTAGTAGTACACTACACTATTAGTTGGTACACATACTATTAGGTACACTATATCAATCATGATAGTCTATTTGTTCAATTTATTAGTGGTACAACACTATGACTGTACGAGTATTAGTGGTAACTAATCTATAACTACAGTTCTATTAGTGGTTTGTTAGTTGTTTCTGTCGTTGTTGTTTGTTTGTTTGGTGTTGTTACTGTTGTTGTACTATTATTAATAATAATAATAATAATACTATTAATATCATTTTATTATTTTGTTTGTTTTTAATATGTTCATTATTATACTACTTTAGTGTTACACTATTAGTGTACACTGTTAGTAGTAGTAATAGTATTAGTGGTACACTACACTATTAGTGGTACACTATACTATTAGTAGTACACTATACTATTAGTGGTACACTACACTATTAGTAGCCCTACAGGTCGATCACGTTTCACGTGTACGAAGTCAGGATCTACTACATAATGACGTGTAGCGCAGACGAGATCAAAGATCTACTCAAACCGCCGCCAGTGGTCATTTATTCAACTGAAGTGTAAGTTTTTAGATTGATCAGGGTATGTTGATTAACTTAACTGATCTTTCATACTATGTGCGGAGAAGACTAAAATGGAACAGAAGAGAATTTTTTTTTATTTCTTTGAACCATTCTGTTCCCCTTTTGTTGTATTTATCTGTAATGTTCAGCCTTTGTCAATGATAAAATATAAAATACATCATGGAAGCTTCCATGCAACTCGCTCTCTCAGTGGACAAAACTGAAACGTCAGTATCGTAGGACCAAACTTCTCAGAGCGCCAGTTAATCAGCAACTAAAAAGTAATTCAGTTTGACTAATGAAATCTAAATGTGTGCACACGACAAAACTCCCCGCGTTTCACTGTTTAGAAAATCCATTAATAGATGATGTGAAGCTTGGTATATTAACGAGAGATACGTATGTCAGTATACCTCGCTAAAAACTTCTTAATCCTTTTGTTTTCTTGGTTCATTTTATTTATAATTGTTAACCCGTGATTGAGCTGCGCAGAAATAACTGAATTATATATGTTTTTTGTAGCTGCAAATGTTTGTTTTATTTATCTTTAAAGGCCAACCTTTGTTAATAATAAAATTTAAAGAACATCATGGACGCTCCTTTTAATTTTAAGTGTAAATACGTATCTCTGCACGTAAAAAAAGGTTTAAAAAAAAAATTAATAATAATAATAATACAAAAATAATTCAAAAATCCTATTTATTACGAAAAAGGCTTTTGTTTACAAAAGGTATATCTACATTTGGATAAATATGATGTTGAAAACTGCAGTAAACTTTTTGGATACAGAGGGATATTCTTCTCTGATTGAAATCCAAAATTTTTCGAGACTAGATTCCATATATTTAATCTTCAATCCACAGCTGGATACAGCTGCTAGTTCTTCTTCTTCGGTTAATGTTAAACTAGCATCATCTAAATTTTCTATGAATGGATTTCGAATCCAAGAGTATTGTTCAGTGTTAAGTGATGAGTGCCCCAGCTTACGAGTTTTCCGAGTTACGAGAAGTCACGTGGTCGATTTTTTGCTTTGAGTTGCGAGCCGAAATCCGAGTTATGAGCGAGCTTCAAATACGCCGCTGCTAGTTGGCGCAACGAACAACACAACATCCGGCCAGCATCTCGCATTTCACTCATTTACCTCACATTGTTACATCGCCGCGGAAGCATCTATGCTGTGTTGTTCACGTTTTGTGCATTATTTTGCCAAATTTCTTTTTTCTGGATATAGATCCTAAGAAAGTGAGTGCAAAGGACAGTGCTGAGAAGAAGAAGTGGATGATGTTCACTGAATTAAAGGATGAAATCATAGAAAAAAACATGAGCGAGGTGTGCATGTAGTCCATTTTGCTAGACAGTACGAGCGTAGTACCATACTGAAGCTATATGAGTCGATAAAGGCTGTAACTCCAGCCAAAGGCGTTAAAATAATTTGTCTTATCTTCAACTTAAATATACTTTAAAAAACCAATTTATTTCTGTACATTCTCTTTTTTTTTTTTCTTTTTTTTTTATATAATATTTGTCATTTATAAATACATTTTTCTTATTTAAAAACACGTTACAAAAAAATGGGGTGGTTTTGGGGGCTGGAACGGATTAATGGTATTTAAATTAATTTCAGTTGGGAAAATTGATTTGATATAGGAGCAGATTTGAGTTACGAGCTCGGTTAAGGAACGAATTAAACTCGTAAAGCCAGACACTAGTGTATTTACAATTAAACAATCCATATTTTTACCATTACTAGTTCTAGAACTTAGATTTGTTTCATAAAATTTCGAAATGTAGATGTTAGGACCTATGAATACCCACCCCTAGTTTCACCGCCGCACACAGATATATGAAAGAGTTGTTTCTGAACCAGTTAGCTATAGGTGTTAGTGAACTTCATGACAGAAAATGTTCACGCTTCAAGTGCTGCACGTGAAACGTGAAATCGAGTATGAGCGATCTGCTGTTTACAGTTACAGTTTGCAGTATGGCTGTCACAGAGAGAGTCGAATCCTAACTATATCGTCCTGGACCCGTGAATAAACGAATTTTTTATTAACAACATTTTAGTAGCAAGATTGGTTTTCTATTTATCTGTATAATATTACAAAGTATATTTGTTAGTAAAATGATTTTGAAATATTTATTTAAATAAAAAATAATTTAAGAAAAGTAAGGCGTAATCTGTCTGTGTATCTTACATGCATTCTTTCTTCTTGTGTAACTACCATAATACACACACGTTATAATTATATGTCTGTATCTTACATGTATTCTTTCTTCTTGTGTAACTACCATAATACACACACATTATAATTATATGTCTGTATCTCATCTGTCTTTAAGAACCCATGCAGCTATTTCCCGTTTCAGACTACGACTATTTTATCCAAATGCCGTGCTATGTGCTAACGTGTCTGTAACGTACTCCAGAGGGGCTGTAGCAGTAAACATCAGTTGTATCAAAACTAGCCTTTTCTTGGCAACTAATAACATTAACATATTCACTTCTATGCATGCCATCGTTTATCATGCTATTTGTACATTAACACTACTGAAAACACGTAACAGTCTTTTTAAACTTTAAACACACGACATTAACTGGTTTATAATTTATAAACTTTGTGAGCGCACATCGTGCAGTCGACATTGACTGATTTTCGTGGTGACAGGGTCAGTGTTATATTATCATCGTGACATTGTGGCCGCTGGAACCGAGAAGTCGGTGACAACAACAGCGTGTATTAAAACGTCGATAAACATCTGCTGGACTGGCTAAACCTGCTTTGTTGTGGTCACAACCGGCTGCGACTGACCTTGATAACTGACACACTGGGAACTGTACAGATCACGTTACTGTCAGCTTTTACTAGTAACTTTGTTTTACGTTATTTAGTTGCTGCTTATCGTAAAATGCAATGGCTAATTTGTTCGTGGCTTACTCAGGAAATGAAATCTGAAACTGTATATAATAGTACTGCTATTCATTCATACATTTTAATATATATCTATATATATATATATATATAAAAATTTCAGACATTTTTCTTTGAATATGTATATAATTTTTTGTTATTTGTTGGTGTTTTGGTTATTGTTGTTATGTTATTTGTTTTTGTGTTTTTTTTCTTGATATACTTTTTTGTTTTGTTGTTTTGTTCTTCCTTTTATGTTGGTTATTCATGGGGTATTAAGTTGCTGCTTCTACTGTTGTTGTTGATGATAATTCTGTTATTGTTTTAGTAACACTGTAACTTGCTATATGAATAAACCATTAGCATGTCTGTTTCCCATCTTATCTATTTTTCTAATACATATATATATTGATTCTTGTGTTAATGGGGAACTGTAGGAGATAAGGAATTTTATTAATGTTTGTTACGTTCTTGGAACGGGAAATGCCGGAATGTTTTCGTAGCAACAACTTTCCGCATTGCAGATGACATTCTATCACTCAGTTAATCTTGCACTCTAAATGTGGGGTGACTTTATCGGAGATCAATATCAAACGACAATTTTCTTCCCGTTTCAGTTGTTTCCCTTCTTGGTTTTAGCAAACTGCATCCCGTTTAGGTGTGTTGCCGCTAGTAAACCAGTGTACGTGATATGGAAGCACTTTCCTGTAAATCTGAAATAAGCAGCACATCGATCACGTACATAGTATTATAAGACAACTTCCATTTACAGAAATAAATTCTCCTGTTTACCCTTTCTTATTCCATTTCCTTTATGTCACGGTGACTAGTCTGAGTGGTATTAATATCTAAAATTTGGCTCGTCCCGTCTAAAGGGTAGCAGACTATAATAGCGTCACCTGACAAGGTGTTAATTATCTGAGACAGCTTAAACTACTAAATGACTATTCTGTATCCCACTAGAGAACAATAACACAGACATGAATTCAGTATGTATAATTGTTATATACATATGTTGTTTACACAAATTAACCCTAAAGGGTGATATATAGTTATACAGTTAAAATCATACGATTCGACGATACGCTATCTTAAATCATTCAATATGTATGTTACATATATAAAACATTAAAATATATTTACCATTGTCTGCGTTTTCCTTTGTCTTGTGCAGACGGCCCACACAGACTCTCAAGAAGGGCACTGGTCAAACAGATCTCGTTCAAAACGCGTGCCGCTACGCATATACCAATCGCTCGGGTGTTCAGTCTACACCTCTGCAGATAGCCTTTCTGACTTTACTTTGCAGCTTTTATTACCAATTTTGAGTTTGTTAAAACCCAGTGTTTCTTAGTTTATTAAATAACGGAATTTCTACTAATTACATAATACAGCTTCTAAATAGTCTCTCTCTCTCTCTCTCTCTCTCTCTCTCTCTCTCTCTCTCTCTCTCTCTCTCTCTCTCTCTCTCTCTCTCTCTCTCTGTATATGTGAGAATGTATGTGTGTGTATATGTTACCGAGTCTAGTGCATAGAAATAACCATAAATCCCAAATAACCTCTCTTCAAATTTAATAACTGGCAATGATTAATAATATCACAGTGTATGACAAACGATGTTGTGGATTTTCTGAATGTAGCCTATGAACATTTTACAAAGTCAGCATCTAGAATTGATAATAACAATAACATTTTAATATCTGTCTGTCTGTCTATGTATCTATTGTCTGTTTATACATCTCATCTATCTATCTATCTGCCTATCACTCTGTCTGTATATCTGTCTATCTGTCTACCTGTCTATAGGTATTTGTCTTTTTGTACATCTATCTGTCTGGCTGTATATATATCTGTCTACATGTATATCGATGGATTGACAGAAAAACAGACAGGCGGATATTAAATGCATACATGTTCCTATGATTACATAATTTCAGGTTAATTCTGTGTGCGCCCTCGTGAGTTCAGAAGTATCAAATTTCCTACGATATCTCGACAACACGAGCAATAAATCAAACTAAAAATCACCTTCCTGAGTGCTGGAATAGGTCAACGCTAAGTGTTTGTTTACATTAATATTAATAAACACTACACAGTAACTCGTATCTAGTTTGCAGTGCGGGCTCTGCTTCAGTGTAAGCAAACTAACGTTGTAGGACCAGTTCCTCTCGGTCTTAAGTTTTTTTTTTTTTTTTTTTTTGGTTGGTGTTGTGCCTTCCTATTTAGCTGGTGTTCCTTAACTGAAATAACTGTGTTTATTTTATTATTTAATTGTCTAATAAAAATTATACGGAGTTAAAAGATATTACTAAAGATCTAGCATGGTATATAAAGTTTTCTTTCTTTCTTTCTTTCTTTATTTATTTCCTTTCATTCTTTGTTTCTTCTTTTTCTTCTCCTTTTTGTTACGTGTTTTTTTTTTTTTTTTTTTTTTTTTTTTACGATTATTCTTATTTCGTTTTTTCTTCATATTTGTTTTGTTTTGTTTGTTTGTTGTCTTTTGTTGCTGTTGTTTAGTTTGTTTGTTTTTACTATCTATTGCTCGCTTCTCGATTTTCCTGAAATGATTTTTCTTCATATTTGTTATTTTTTTTGTCTTTTGTTTTTTTCAGTTTAATTTTTATTATTACTAATTTTTGTTAACTGTCAAACACTAATCAGACATTATTAACCTCTATTATCTACTGCATACATAGATTTAACCTTTCTCTCTTTCTTTCTCTTGTGAATTCGCAAATAATTTGTCGACTGGTATCTGTTGTTCTGGGAAAAGTCTTAAACATGACATACTCTCGGCGTAGCATCTGGAAAATGTCAGGTCAGCCTCGGAGATTTAAGAAAGATTAATTATTGCACAAAAATAAGATTAATGGAGTTAAAATATCTTTGAGTTTGCGAAGAAGGATCGAGTTTTTTTTACGGTGAACTAAGAAATACTGGATATCCTGGTGTTGTAATTAGTAAAAATCATGAAGATGATAGTAAAAATTACAGATCTTTTAATAATGATATATTTGTTTGTTTTTAAATAAATAAATAAAAAATATATCTCGTTATAATGAAAAATGAAATACATGTATATTTTTTCAAATTAAAAGAAACCCTAAAAACGTATAATTTCGAGGCTGATAGTTCAAAACTATAACTGGAAATTAATTAACATAACTAATACAACGTTAATTAATATTACAAACACAACATCAATTCATTATGCGGACAAAGCATATGTGTTTCACAAATTTTCTGTAAAGCCATGAACATATTTATTTCCCTTTTATTTAGAAACTATATCAGGGTTGACACTTTATATATCTGTGACACATCTGTTGCGAAATTCTAGATCCGCTCCTGTGAATAGCGAGCATAATGCTGCGTAGTTAAAACTGAGATAAAATCTTGAGTGAGATCCTTACAAAAAATATGAGTCTACAGCGAAAGTGAAAATAAATTCTTCATTGATTTGTCCAGGGAATTAAATTATTTTACTATAAATACACTGGTGGAAAATAAACTCAATCATAAATAATCTGGTATCCGTATGGATAATTTAATATGATCTGTAATTCATTAGCATACAAAGGTAAACAAATTTTATACTTGACAAGTTGTTTCAGTGGTAGGTCTGACTGAAGGTGCAAAACAAAAATATTAATAACTGCAGAAGTAAACATTTCTGTTAATTAAGTTGCTGGCTCCTTCTGTTTGTTTGCAATTAGCATTAAAAGAAATGTTTGTTAGTACGTTGTCCAGATGTTTGTTTCTTTCAAATGATGGTTGGTTGTTTTTGTTTGTTTTTTTTCTTTCTTGTTTTAATGAAACTTACATCGAACACAAAGAAGCGGCTCTCTCCGTTTTCTGAATATTCGAAAGAAAGATGATAATGACACAGGGTAATATTGAATGACTTTTTTTTATTTTTTTTTTAAAGATAATTAATACTAGCCCAGATGACTAAAATACTTCTAAGCAAAATACTGAATAGCATAAAAATGTCTTGAGGGGAAACTTCTTAATCTTTCATTGCCTTTATTCTTCTTTTTTGATTTTTTTTTTTTTTTTTTTTTTTTTTTTTTTTTTTTTCTGAATGAAAATTCTGTATGAAAAAAATGAAGCAAAAAATGTATTAAACCGAAATGAAGATGTGTTTTACTTTTTATGAATTTTATAATTAAGCTATTTCTAACTGTCGTCTGATCTTTCGCAGTTAGTCTGTAAAAGAAATGGAATATTTTATTGTCCTGGATATTGATTAATCAATAATAAATCGGTGTTGTATACGAGTACGGCCATTTTGTAGACGTCACTTCCGTTTAAAAAGAACATTTTTGGAAATATTTTTTTCAAGGATTTGCAGATAACAAATACTGAAGCAAATTTGGAATGGGAATTATTTTATTCTAATTACTGGAATTTTTAATCAGGCAAATAGTTGATTTTCGCCACATTCAGTTTTGATAAATATATATATAAAGACATTTCCTCAGTAACTGTTAGCTGAGCACATACCAACAGTGTGACTGTTGTTGGAGCGTGGAAACAGATTCTCGAGTCATATTTACACAGTAATTTATCAACACTTATTTTGTATAGAGAATTATAGAAGTTTAACTACCCGCCCTGTTAACATTCAAAATGAATGTAAAATATGTATGTGTAAAATCGACGAAACATATGTGATATCGATTACAAACGTCATATCGACAAAGAGTGCCTTTAACCGTCCTTTGTGATTGATTAATACTTTGACGCTGTCACTTCTTGTTCACCCTGCCTTCTGTGGTAAAACCGATTATTACAGTACACATGAATATTCATAAGTCACAGTACTTGTAGAACTCTAAGTGATAAGCTTTTTCGCCTCGTTGCCTTCGTATACAGGATACGTTTTCTAAGGAAAGAACATTTGTGTAATCTACCTTTACGGCCAACTTGAGGTCAATTAAATATTTTAAGATCTAGATGCTGTGTTATTTGTAGAATTTTTCCCGTCTTGAGATTATACGGTATTGCTATTTTCTGACGTCTGTGATTAAATGTATCAAATAAATAAATGCTCTGAACACACCACTTACACACATCCATCCATAATATTATATATATTACAATCCATATGTCAGTTAAAAGATATACACTCATTTATCTCATATTTCAGTCTCTCAGAGCTATAAACGAAGACGAGTGCAAAACCAAAACCAAAGCGAGAAATGGAGGTTACAACAGAGAATTAGAAACTAGCACATGAAATGTGATATTGCGGTATTTTAAATAGTAATATACGGTACACATTAAATTGCGTTATCGTTAAACATGTAACTCGTGATTGTGATTATTCAGGTTAACACAGTTTTTGTCTCTCACCACCACGCTATCAAACACTGCATTGCAGGTCTGACAACAGCACAGTCTGTTTTCTATCACATGATTTTGTTTTCTCCATGCGCTGAACCGAAATATGTATGAAGATAACAAGAAATAAATATTAATAATATAATTATACACAGCGATATACTTTATACGCAAGAAATTCCATGCAAGAGCCTTATTAAAAATTATATGTTTAAGAAATTATAAAAATATAAGTAATCAGGTCTATTATACGTTTGTAAACACCTAAATAGAGAGTCCAGTATACTCCACAAATTTACATACCAACAGGCATAGACAGAGAGAGAGAGAGAGAGAGAGAGAGAGAGAGAGAGAGAGAGAGAGAGAGAGAGAGAGAGAGAGAGAGAGAGAGAGAGAGAGAGAGAGAGAGAGAAGACACCTCCAGCGTGGACAAAGAGAGAGAGTAAACATATGAACAAATATAAACACATACATACAGTCACAGAACACGTGTAATGGTTACGTAAACACTTGAGTACAAATATAAACACATACATACAGTCACAGAACACGTGTAATGGTTACGTAAACACTTGAGTACAAATATAAACACATACATACAGTCACAGAACACGTGTAATGGTTACGTAAACACTTGAGTACAAATATAAATACATACATACAGTCACAGAACACGTGTAATGGTTACGTAAACACTTGGATGATACAGTCACAGAACACGTGTAATGGTTACGTAAACACTTGAGTACAAATATAAACACATACATACAGTCACAGAACAGAATGGTTACGTAAACACTTGAGTACAAATATAATGGTAATGGTTACGTAAACACCTGAGTATAAATATAAACACATATATACAGTCACAGAACACGTGTAATGGTTACGTAAACACCTGAGTATAAATATAAACACATACATACAGTCACAGAACGTGTAATTGTTACGTAAACAAATATAAACACATACATACAGTCACAGAACACGTAAATGGTTATAAACACTTGAACAAATATAAACACATACATACAGTCACAGAACACGTGTAATGGTTACGTAAACACTTGAGTACAAATATAAACACATACATACAGTCACAGAACACGTGTAATGGTTACGTAAACACTTGAGTACAAATATAAACACATACATACAGTCACAGAACACGTGTAATGGTTACGTAAACACTTGAGTACAAATATAAACACTTACATACAGTCACAGAACACGTGTAATGGTTACGTAAACACTTGAGTACAAATATAAACACTTGAGTACAAATATAAACACATACATACAGTCACAGAAGACGTGTAATGGTTACGTAAACAATGGTACAAATATTTTCACAGAAATAATGGTTTAAACATCTTGAGATACATACAGTCACAGAAGACGTGTAATGGTTACGTAAACAATGGGTTTTTAATGTTACATCGAGATATATATCAGACTGTGTCGTCAAGCTATAGTTACAGTTTTCAAATATACACATACACGTAAGTTATTTATAGATCAGTCAGTCAGTCACGTATGCAAGATTTAAATACATAATAATTACCAACAGCATAATATTTAATTTTATATGTTGTTTTTTCTGCCTTTTATGTATTTATTTATTTATTTTTTTTTTTTTTAATGTTAACTTGAAAATATTCATTAAAATTCAACTGCTGGACATTTATTATTTTATTTGTATGCCTAAAATGTCAGTGTATGAAATTTACGTATAGCTTAACGTAATCTTATTTTACATTTGTATTTTTCTCCTTTATTTAATTTAATTACATGTGTGCTAATGTGCTATCTCTGTACGTCAGTGCGACTGTGTATCTGTATGGGTTAAATGAAATCTGAAAAACAAAAATTTCCATTTTTTTTATGTATGTGTGCAACCTCCTGTCAGTGTACATACACTGACAGTGTGATAGAGAACAGTCAGAGAATGCTGATGATACATTATTGAGATTACAGATAATTAAATCAACATATATATATATATATATATAATGATATATACACATTTATGCATAAATTGATATACATAAACATTCATACAAACCTCACACACAAACACAGACATACATACAACGCTTTACAGATTATGTGTGTGTGTGTGTGTGTGGGAGAGAGATACATAAAGGATATATAGACACTGGGATAGACGATATAGAAAGACTTACACGGAAAGATAATCTCAGAGGGACAAACAAAACAAAACAAATCATAGACAAAATGGTGTTACATAGAGACATGCAAAAAGATGATATACAGAGACATGAAGAGAATAATTTATACTAATAAATATGAAGAGGACGAAGACAAACTGACAATAAGAAAAACTGGAATACAGATATTTTATTTTATTTGATTGTATTTGTTTGTTTATTTATTTATCTTTCTTCTGTCACCAGACGACAGTATAATATAGATATGTGTTTGTCTAACATCAATATACCCTGTCAGGTTAGCGATGAGTAGCGTCACGCCTTTAGTCACGCCTTTAGTAACCTGAACCGTTGTTATAAATATAGACGTATCCAACGCTGATGTCATCTTTTCCCCGTTTGGCTCAGCGGTGTCATCACGTCCTCTAGAAACACGCCCGTATTAAATGATCGTAACACGTAATATATTATTTTGTGTTATTTTAATAGTTTTCAGAGAATCAGTCTTAACAAACTGTAATATGTAAACGTGCATGTGTGTCATTTAGGATGTACCGTTAGTTCGTGTTTTGTTTTTGTTTGTAAATAGAAGTCTTCTCTGACTAGTTGTTAAAATGTGATGGTCCGCTGAACGTAACTGAGCGGTCATTTTCACCATCAAGACATAACCCATCCGGTTCGAGTCAGTCTTTATCTTAAACTGCGCACATAAAAGGAGAACGATGAAAAAAGCCTAAAATCGATCTCATAGTTTGTCGAGTTATCGTTTAGAGCCTCATACATGGCCTACAAAACAGGTTCTTTCAATCTGTTTGACCCACATATGCAATCTTTGTGCGAGGATTGGGTCTGTGCCAGGTCAAACTGAATCCCCCTCCATATACCACCAAACAAACTGCAATAAACGCTAAAGGTCATAATTACGTATTCTTTTGTTTACCAGAATTATGTAACTTTTTTTTTCAAATACAATGCTTAAACACTATACTGAAATAATTATTCATACCCCACTAGAAATAAATATAAAGAAATGTCAGTGGCAAATGTGCTGGACTATCCCTGCCAGTAAATGAAGAACCACTCCCTTTGAAAACGTCGGGTTCGCCACGGAATACGGGACTGTAGTGCAGTTTACAACTCCACGTAACAACGGAAATATTTTTAGGAGAAAATAAAAAAAATTCTCAGGATCTAAATTGGTTAGATAATAACCACTGATAAACAGGAAAGAGTTTCCTTTTTTAACGGCTGCTTTGCTGAAACCTCTTACTCTGGTACAGATGAATAATGTATGTGTGTTTGGTGTCTGTTAATATATGTGTAACCAAGTGCATATATCATTATCTGTCAACGTGCATTACGTCACTTTTGTATCTTTTAATGTCTATTTATGACTTGCTGAATATCTGTAATTACGTATGTCTAGTGTTGGATATATATATATATATATATATATGTCTATGAAAGTAGCCTATATGTACAGTTAGTTACAACTGAGTCATCCAATATTGTCCGGGAAACCCTTTAGATCGGATAAATTTATGACCGCATATTTATGTTTAATCCTTTTCTTTTTTCTTTTTTTTTAAATTATTAATAATATGATTTTATTGATGCAGCCAGGAACAATAAACATATCCAATATTATTTAAATTAATATGTTTCATTTAATTATTTAGTTGCTAGGATATATATCACTGAATTATAAATACGGGACCACTTATAGTCCGAAGAGATAGATAATAAGGAATGGCTACGGAATCAAGGATTTAGGAAAATGGGTGGTGTACTGTGTGTGTGTGTGTGTGTGTGTGTGTGTGTGTGTGTGTGTGTGTGTGTGTGTGTGTGTGTGTGTGTGTCTTTTCGGAAAATGCCAGCTGAAAAAGAACTAGAAAACAAAAATTATTATATTTTTTCGTACAAGCGAGTTGTATCCCATCTCATTAAGTTAATCATATTAAATTTCACGATAACAGCTGACATACAGCTTAATACGACTTTCTGACTTAAACCTGCAGTAAAAACGTAGCTGGGCAACAACACCTCACAGAGCAGCACTGACAGTTATTTTGTGGCAGTTAGAGTTCGTATAATAACTAATAATCATGACTACGTTTGTTCTAAACCCAAAAAAAATATATTAGTTTTTATTTTATATCAATTTTGATACACATGCACACTGTTAATCGGTGTCTGCGGGAATTTTTTCCAAAATTGTTTAGGTCCATAAACGATAATAGCATAGTATGACAAATTATAACTTAATTATTCATATTATTTAATACTTAAAAAAGACCAGACAAAAAAATTTATATTAACAGATTTGTTATTATTTAATCTTGTTATTTTATAATATACACATTTATTTTTTATTATCTAACTTAATTCATTAAAATTGTCACTGCACGATTTATATGAATGACGAAAATCTGTGAGGGATATAAAATTTGGTATTTATTGAATCGTATCTTTAAAAAAAAATTGTAAAACTGACATAAACCAAAAATATGAGAGCACCAAATAATGCATACCCTCTCTCTAAAGTACGGTTATCAAAATTCGTACGAAAGTTATTGTTTCAACCCACGTGCTTTCTGTTTGTGTTGCTGAGAGACCTTACAAGTCACGTGATGTGACGTCACTTTATTTCCGCCAGCAGGAAAAAGATAAACATTGGACGGACAGATCCGCAACGACAGCTACAAAGAGGAACATATTCGCTCATTTTCTACCCGTACTTCATTGTCATTTTTAATCAGTTTCTGGGTTTTAAATATCAGTTTGGATTGATGTTGAGAACAGTGTTACGAGGTAAGTGAATTACTGCGTTATTTGGAAACAAAACCATATAAATTTTGATCGCTCGAAGTCAGCTGTTTCGCCTAGCTCTTTAGCAAGTGCATGCAGATCAAAACAAAGCACAATATTGTTGTGGAAAATGGTGTTTACCTTATTTATTGCGAGGCGATCTTTAGAAGCTTAATATAAATAGATATACGTCGAACAGAACGCATATATTATAAAATTATATTGCAAAATGGTTATTTTATGTTGATATAAACAATGACCTTTGTTAAGCGCGCGAGTTTATGTGAGGACATTGGATGTAAATTAACCGTCAGTTTCGTAAAAAAAAAAAAAAAAAAGAAGAAGAAGAAATAGACTACATTCCATGTTCATTTTTTACTCTTTTTTTTGTTGTAAACAATGTTTTTTTAATTAATTATTTATTGTTTTTATGTTTTTTCAGTCATGATTGCTCTTACAGAGTTAAGTAAATGTATCTTGTCAGATAAAGTGCCAGGATGTGTATGATCTATCGTCTGCTTTGATCGATCGACCTGGTTTTTGAAGTTTTGTGGATATAATTAGTTTACTGCGCAAATTACAGCTTATATCCATTTTCTTACTAACACATCCCTAAAGAACATTATATGTATCGACCTTCACTATATTATTAGTTCAGTTTCAGCAGCCAGAATTGAACAAGGATGGAGTCATTTAAATTGTGATGTAACGAGCCATGTTTTCTTTGTTCATTTACCTCGGACGTTCTTTGTCTCATTTGTCACATTATGTACTTCCAGTTTTTTTCCTCCTTTATCTTAGATTTGTAACATAAAACTTTTGACTATTAAAACCTATAGCTTTGTATTATTACTATTTTTTCATTTTATTATTTTAATCTTTTTTCTTTTGAAATGATAACATAAGATAAATACAAAATATTTTTTATTTTATATATATATAACAAATAGCAAAAACGAAAATAATGATTTCTGTTTAAATAACTAGTAAATAAATTTTAATAACATTACTTAATAATAGTGGACATTTGTATTTTGACTGCTGTTCACTCTGAGTATGAAAGCATTTTCACCAACTTGTGTTTTTTCATACTCATTATAATATAAAAAGTATTTATTTTTATAATATTTTATTTTAATATTAAATATTATTACCATAATATGTCTTTTCTAAATTTGTATTGATATTGTTTTTGAGTCATTGTGACATTTATAGATTTTGTAAAAATATATATAAAAAAAGTTGGAAAATATTGTGGAATGTTGATATTATTCAAAATGAATTATAATCATTTTAGTAATGTTTATTGATACAAGTAGAGAGGTGTCTAGAATTAGATGTCAGAGTTAAATATTTTATTCTAATTGTAGGAAAAGAAATGAAAAATAGCACTCATTATTTAATTTCATAGTTACATACACATAGATACAAAAACATATACACATATATACACAAAGGAAAAGAAAATTCTTTAGGAATGTTGGATAACACAAACATATTTTCTTTTAAAATGTTAAACTTTTTGGTTTTAATTGGCTGTAAAGTCCCAGTTTGTATGAAAAGAATATAAATTATAAAGGAAAGGAGGCAACAGAAATATTATTTATCATAGAAATTGATAATCATTATAAATAAATAAGGAATTTATACTTGTAGTTATAGTAAGATGTTTTATTTTAAAAATGCAAATGACATTCCTTTTTTTTTTTACTTTAAAAAAACATTTATGTTTTATGATAATGTTAACTGATTACTTTATCAAAAACCAGCATATACTCTCAATACACAGATGGCCACTCTTTGTCATATTTGATAAATTGTGTCTTAGGCTAAAATCAAAAATGTTGGTTTTTAACCATTTGTATTTCACTAATGTGAGTTTTAAGACAACCTACTTACTGTTGAGCATGCATCAAAAGGTCATCACACTTGTTAACCTCTCACCACTTTATTTTTAACTTTCATGTTATGTACTTTACTTTCAAGGCAAGCAAGTATTAAGAGTGTATTGAAAGGTTCCAATCAGTATGGATTCTGGACTAGGATGTGAATCCATTGCAAAATATCAACACAAGGCAGACGACAGAGTTTGTTTACACTCAGTCTGCCTTTAATGTCACATGATAGATCTGGTTGAAATGTCCCAGATTTGAAAGTGTCACCCCACTGTTCATTAAAAAAGGTGAATTATCCATTTCTGTTATCAAGTAACATGGAACCTTGGATTTTCCAGATACCTTTACCTAATAATTGAACTATACAGGGTGCAGTTTTTTGTCTGCAGCAGTTGCCTTTGTCATTTGTACAGTGTCAGTTTTCTGTAGTGCATATAGTTGAGGCTCTACAGGATGGATTTGCATTTAGTGAATACATATTTAATATATTTATTTAAACTAGCATTGTCTTCATTATTAATTATAAGTAAACACATTTGTATTTGATGCTGAAAATACTTTTATTTTTTACTATGTAGTTTTCACAATAATTCATACTGTTAATGGAAATAAAATGACATGTCAGTATGAAAATAATAACAACAAATCTAACAGATAAAACTGTTTTCCAACCCAAAATTTCATACTGACTTCTCCTTGTGTAAAACAGTGTGACCTTTAAAGCTGTTCTCAGGTTTATTTGGTTTGCCATAACCTGATGATCAATACAACCTGAATTCTCTTTTGTTCTTAAACAAAGAATTCTTAGACACTTTTAATATATTCATTAACTCAGTGTCAAAATATATCATCATGATCATAATATAGCTTATTTTAAATAAGAATGGAAACAGTAAAATAAATGTTTCTTCACTTTGTGACTGAACTGTTCTATTTCTAATACATGTTGTAGTTCTACCGAGAACTGCATGTGTTTGGATTGGTATTGATTTTTATATCTCAAGATATTCAGATGAAGTATTGGGTAAATCCCAGCCAGTTTGTCAGTGTTTTTCTATTTGTTGGTACATACATGCATGCAGTATGATATAATGTGAATGAAGATTTTTTATTTTTTTTTGCAAAGACCTTTAACATGCTTGTAATACTAGATGATAGTAGATTTCTTACATGGTTATGTTATATTTTTATTTATCCAAAATTAACAGTATTACTTATTATATTACAAACATTTTTCTGCAATAAAATATGTAACAGTAAGTTCTTAGATTAGCCATTATTTCTTAAGAATCTTTTTATTAAAATCAGATCTTAAAATATAGGTTTTAAACAAATATTTTCAGATTTGCAACAAAATAAATAAAAGCATTTGCCAGTTACAGTTTTAATACAAGTCTGTATTAATCCTTTTCAAGCTAAAATATTTCCTTTTTCTAATCTAATTATCTCAGTATGTATTTTTAACCTTTCCATGTTACCTGGATTAGATACAAAAAAAAAAAAAAAAAAAAAATGTATGAGATGTACAAATTTTAATAATATTTTTTTTATATTATTATTTTTTAAAAAACATGTTAATGGTTTGACATTTCATGGCTGTTACTATTGCAGCTTCTGTCAGTTTTTAGAAAGTGACAATGATAATTATTATGAATTAATATGTTATCATTTATATGGTGTGTGTGTGTAATAAATATCTGTAATATCTAATTATATTAATTATATTTTAAAACTAAAGTTTCTACATTAGTTCTTATAAAGTTTGAACTGATCGTGTTTAAAAAGTGTGCATGGCTTCTTTATTATATTTACTGAAATAACAATTGTTGGTTAATCAACAGATTATTAAATATCACAATATATTTTTCCTTGATATGATTCTTAACATCTACTTTGTATCAGTATTGAACAAATAAAATTTGTGAATCTATTCAAAAATATTTTTTTTATTGTATCAGTGTTTGTATTTATGACTCACACTGACACATTTTGTCTCTTTGTCCCCTTCTGAAAAAACACTGAAGAATCACATTATATTTTTTTTTTTTTTTTTTTTTTTTTTTTTTTTTTTTTATGTAGTTTGCTGAACAAAATGCCTGTGATATGATGTAGTTGTTTTTTCAATGTTAACAATAAATTACCAATACATAAATAAATGTCATGATTAATATACACAAGCACAGAGTAATAAGGTACATATTTTAAATTATTATTATTTTTTTAAATTGTACAACTGAGTTCTCATTGATTGTAAACAGTTATGTCTCTCATACACACACATAACAGGTGGTCTAATTATTTGGTTTCTGATAAACTGCTTTTATGTTCTTTTTTTAAATAAATGTATATTGATTATTCTAAAAATCCAACATTTCAAAAACAGATTAACATTCAAAATGGCATTCTTTTTGTCTTTTGTGTTTTAGAAGGTGATATTAATAAAGTATATTTACACATTTATAAATGTAATCTCAACACCTTTATTTTGTAATAGTAGTCATTATTGATTTATCATACTATTTTATAAATATTTTAGATAAATGCTTATTTTAATAATCAACAGTTATTTATTTAATATTGCTATTTTTTCTTTTCTCTTTTCATTACTGAAGTATATATCTGTATTGTCTAGAGCCATAATCTGTAATTATTAGTTATGATTACATATTCCAGTGGTTATGCTGTTACATCAGGTTACATAATAAGTAATCAGGATCTAAGCTAGCAAATTAAGAACCATGACCCTAGAGGTTTGCAGGCGTGTATTCAAATAGTATTCATGAACAGGCAGAATTAGTTAATTGAAGCAGGTTCACCACATACACTTACGTTAATACTAATGAATGATGTATACCTATTAATATTCTGTAACTGAAATATAAGTGATGCATTTAACAGACAGTAACATAAACAAATTTATTTAACTGATATTTGTATTTGAGTTATATAGAACTCTTTATTAACACATTCGGTGCTGGGCGTTTTTTAGATTTTCAAAATTGAAACAAGTTTCTGCTCATACTTGCCATGATTTTCTGAATGCCAGGGAAGCCTGTAGTAGATCAATAATTGCCTGCGTCAGCACTGAGTCATGTCACTAATGTGCGGCAATTTTAAATGTATGACAGATATCATTGTCATTCAGCACTCTATCATATACATACTGTGTTGCAAAGATCTCCGTCATTCAGCACCAAAAGTGTGAAGCAGTTTCATGTTAGAAATGTTGTTTCTCTGTTTCTAAGGACATTTCAAATTTAAAAGCCTAAAAATATAACCTTTATGATTCTTATTATTGAATTTTTTGTTTTAATTTTAATTTTCTTTTTTTTTTCATTACAGTGAATTGAATTGGAGTCATAAATAATCATAAAATATCATCTAGAAAACTTTTCAGCTAAAAATATATTTAAAATATTTTTATCCTGAAATGCTATTATTCTATTATTTCTCTTTCTTAAAAAGATTTTTTGGCTGACTTAATACTTAACTAAAGGTGCTTATTTCTACTTTCAGAATTATGTCAAAATACTCATATGTGATTCCAGGATGGAGATCTGATGATTTATTTGGTGAAAGCAAAGATCAATCTCTATAGACAGACCATCCACAGCCATCAGTAGTGCTTTTGCTTTTATTTGTTTTTCTACATTAATTTCTGGGTTGACACAAATAAAATTTATATTTAGTAGCAAGCATAGGAGTTCAGCTTTTTCAAACGCCTGCCTCGACCTACAAGTTTGATGTCTGATAGCAGTAACGATGGTGAAAACATTTCAGGCGTATTTGCCGCCCAAATGTCACCGCACATATAGCTGTGTGCACTGCAGGGCACATCTTGCAAACCATGACGAATTGATATCTAAGGTAAGTTCAGTTTTATATAAATATTATAATAAATTCAATAAGTATTATATACTCCTAAATAAAATATAATTTTTATCTTAATCATTTTTAATGTCATCTTTTCTTTAAAAAAAATAAAATAAATCTGTTCTACTTTAAATGTCACAGATAAAATACATTGTAAATTTGTTTTATCTGGAATAATTTCAGAATTTTTCATTAAATTTGCTGTGTATTATTTCTGATTTTTTCCTCACTTTTTTTAGATAAAGTGTATCACATCATTGATATAGAAAACAGCTGTTTTCTCATTTGTATATTCCTATGTTTTTATTTACAAATATAACTGAAACTAACTGTTGCACGAGCAACATTTATGATTTCAAAAAAACACAGATTTATATTTGAAATTATAGCTTAAATATTAATTTTTGCTTTTCTTTATTTTTTATTTTTGTTTTGTTTCTGTTTCTGTGAGATTTTTGTTTTCTTTAAATTATTCTGTTTATTTTCATTTCATTTATGGGTTTTTTCTGTTATTTCTTTCAGTCGTTCCAAGGCAGTCAAGGACGAGCCTATTTGTTCAATTCTGTGTGAGTATAATATGTCACTTTACGATACAGTTTTTGACAAAATTTGTGATTACAATTGGTTAGTAACATTTTGATGACAAAGACAGTTTTGGTTGTATTTCTGAGCAAATAAACTAATTATTAAAGCAGACAGATCATTTCAAATGAGCATCCATATTTAGATCAGATGTAGGTCAGCCTAAGTTTGTTTACACACGTTTATCACAACAGTTCTGAGAGTATATAAATAGATATTTGATGCTCATGTATCTTTATGGTTTACAGCTTTAAAAACCCATGAAAAACAGGTATTTTAAAAGAATCTTTAGTTTTTAATCAGATTATTGTGCTAAAATAAGTTAATTTAAAAAAAAACACTTGAGGATCTGTTCATTATGTCTGTTTTTATTTATCCTAACTTGTTTCACTTTTTTTTTTTACACACAATTAACCTCTGATAACTAATTATTTCTTTTATCTTGCATTAAAAAAAAAAATTAAATGAAATTAACCATTTTATTTCTCAGTTCACTGCTCTTAAGAGTAGCACATTCATGTATATAGAAATTCCCTAAACTTCATAACAAAATGGTTTTTAAGATTTAAAAAAGTAACTTCAAACAGTAATTTATCAAAGTAAATATAATTCCATCCCCAAAAATTGTACTATAGTCTAGGTCAGTGTCCAGAAATATAGAAATTTATCTAGTTCTCATATCTTGCCACTATGAACAGTGACTGCAGGATATATATATATAATTTTTATTTTCATTTTCATTTTCATAGTGTGAATGTTGGATGTGGTCCTGCAGAGGAGAGGGTTTTGCTAACTGGACTACATGCTGTAGCTGACATTTTTTGTGAGTGTTGTAAAACAACACTTGGATGGAAATATGTAAGTTATGTTTTATTTTCCACCATTGTTTGAAATTTTGAATCTTCGTTGCTTTAAACAGTAAGGCATTAATTTGTAAGATCATTTGATGATCAGTACTTGTTATATTTATCTTGCTAGTTGTACAGATACACATTCTTAGTTATTTGATTTGATTAAATCTACTCATTTGTTTTTCCATTACTTAATTAAAATATCCCTATGACATTTTTATAAGAAAATTTTAATTTTATTAATTTTAAAAATCATGATATACATGGTATGATATCAGAAACAATTTTGAAAATTTTGTATATATATATAAAACGTTAACAACCCTGCCCACAAACAAGCATCCTAAATTTTATTTTAAATAGTTCTAAATCATACCAATGAGATCTGTATCACAAAAAGCGATAGATGCATAAGTAATTAGTGTAATTCAATATATAGTATTTGTGTAATTTACTTATATCTCATCTTTTACTATACTAATTTAATCAACTCTATATTTAATTTATGTTTTTGTTTTTCAGGAACATGCATTCGAATCTAGTCAGAAATATAAGGAGGGAAAATATATCATAGAACTCGCACATATGATTAAAGACAATGGATGGGAATGAAATCTGTTGAGGTTTATGCCTGTAGTTTCCTATTCCTAAGAATCTATGACGTTTGTACAAATAATAACAATATTTTTAGTGTCAAGATTTCTGAAACAAGACATGTCTAATTTCTAAATTAAATACAGTATTCTCTGTTGACAGACTTTAGGACATGATCTGGTAATGTCTTGTTTAGCATCATTATAAAAGGTGTATTATTTACTTACTTAATATAGGTACAGTTTTTATTTGATAATTATCTTGTTTTGTCACATCAAGATCTTTCAAACATAATCTATTTCTTTTAGAATACACAAAAAACAAAACAAAAAACCCCACCAAAACATTGAATAGGAGGCTACATGTTCTGTCAACAAGATGAATGGATTTCATTGTTTATGATGAGTGAAATGTTGTTGACTGATAATCAGAAATTATTTTATTACTGTCTCTATTTTGCCTTTCTGAAAATGAATCAAGACAAATGAAGCTCATGATGATGCTTTACAATTTTAAGTGAGATTGTGATATACTAAAAATTTGGAGTTGTATTGTGAAATAATAACAGAAAGACTAATTATTTGGAGTTCTACATGTATGAAAAGGAGTTAAAAACATGCATGGATAACAAACTAGAGTAAAAACAAATAATTTATGCATGATTCTAAAAATATTTCTGATTTGTGATTCATTAACTAATAATAATAACATTACTACAATTAGACATTTATAAATATAATGGTGAAGCTAATGGAATAGTGTTTCAACAAGAAATGATGAGGCAGCCATATTTGATCTGAATACATTAACTCACAATGATAGTTTATTACTATCTTCTGATGACATGTATCCTTTTGGGGATTCTGCAGAAGACTGCCCTAAAATCCATTGTCTTTTGTTATGGTTGATTCAGGTAAAGAGTAAAAGATTTTTATGAAATTATTTTCTTTGAATAGACGTGGACATTAAGCCATTTCAGTGATACCTCTGTAATCTACAGCAATGGATTGAGTTTCATGATTTTGACTACGTCATAGAAAGTATGCCAATTTCAAAAACAAATCATTTTTATATATCATTTTGAGATGAAAGGGTCACTATTCACAAAATTATGATATCACCTATGCCCATAAAGCAGTGTACAAACATTAATTAGGGTGCAATACAGTTGTCTTTCAGACGTGAAATCCTGATGTCAGAATTTAAAAAATGGGTGAAGGTAAGCATATTCCAGCATCCGGTGTGGAATAAATACAATTCCAGGAACAATAACCCTCTCATTTCATTACACAAAAAGAAAATTCAAGGTTTTGGATATCTCTATAATGAAGTGGTTTTTCTTCAAAGAACCACATATTCATTTTCTGAGAGACTTGATCCAAAGATTTTGTTTTTATGTCTTTCAAACATCTTTAACAACAGCCAGGAGATACATTGCAAAAAAAAAAAAAAAAAAAAAAAAAAAACAGCCAAAAAATGAGAGGAAACAAATATTGCCATGCATACCCATAATAAATCACATGGGTCTGTCTTGGGGAAAGTGTCACCCCTACATAACTTTACTGCCAAAGACATAAATGTACACTTTTGAGTTTTGAAGAATGTTCTACATTATCAAAACAGAGGAATGCCATAATGGTAATACTGGAAGAATTCAAGGAGCAGGCATAAAAATCGGTTTAAAAAAATAATAGATAATTTATTTTTATTTATTTTTTCTTTAAATTGAAATTAAGAATTCTGTCTGAAAATAATAAAATGTCGTTGGATATTGAGTTTAATTTTAAATTTTGGAAATAATGATAAACTCTGATAAAAAAAAACAACAGTAACAAACTTGTTTTTAAAACAGGATATTCTATCAAATCTTGAGATACTTTAATGAGGTGAGTCCACTCTGTCACTGACTGCAGTATAACATGATGAACTCTGTTGTTCAAATCTGGAAGGTAAACTGGCAGAGTTATTTTTTATAAACCTGTGATGTGCAGACATTTCAATATTACATCATTGCATCCGGTTGACAGATGCTTGGTCAGGTTCTGTTTTTCAGCTGTGATTTTCATCCCATCTTAACATCAGCAATATAGTGATGGTTTCACTCATTTATGTTTATAAAAGCTTGGAAGATTTAAGATTTAACTTTAAATACATTTAAAAAGCAAGTATGTTAGTCATGGTTCTTTCATCTCTTAAATGATAGAACATACTGAATAATGATAATGTAATCATTAACCCTTTGACCTATTAAAAAAATTGAATAGCCAGCTGACAGATCTAAAAATTAAACAGGTTTTGTATTTGTAAATTTCAAAAATATACCAAAGTGCCTTTAAATAATAGAAATTAATTCCTGAAATTTTTATTAAACACTATGGACAGTTTTTATTTCTATTCAGCTAATATCATAACTGGGAATTTTACAAGTAAATATTCAAAAGGTCAAAAGGTTAATGAAACTAATCCACTATAATTGTACTTTATATTCTGTGATTGTTTGATTTTTAACATATCAGTTTAGATATAATTTTATATTAAATATTTTTGATCATCTCTATTTCTCTTAAATTCAATTTAAACAGTCCTATAAATAATTAGGTTTTAGTAAGCATTTCTCTTACTTGCAGTATTAAATCTTAAGCATAAAATATGTGAGTTTTAAAAATAAAAAATAAATAATAACAGTGAAAAGTGTTTGGTTCAAAGAGTGACATTAATTACTGTATTAAACCAAAAAGGAAGAATTACATAATTTAAAAATAATTTAAACAATTTGATCTTTTGTTACAAAAATTAACTTGATTCCTGTTTCATTTTTATTTTTATTTTTTTCCAAAGAATTTTTAAGAATTTTTTTTAATAAATTGGCTATTATGAAAGCAGTTTTTTAAAATTTTCAGTGATTTCAATAGACTTTATAAAATTCATTCTTTTCCTTTTTCACAATCACCATTCTTTTTTTGTTTTATTTTTCACTTTTTCCTGTGGAAACTTTTTTTTTAAATATTACTAATATGTGCAAATGTAATCTAAAATTAAATGAAGCTAAATATATAATCCAAGAATATGAATTAATTTTTATATTTTGGTAAAGTTGACAAAAATTATCTGTTTATTTTGACTAAATTAATGTTGCTCTAAAACTTGATTTACATTTGTATTTCAGTACACCTGATGATGTATATATTATTCTTAAATCAAGTTAAAATTATTTTTGCAATTAAGTCATCAGCAAAAGAATTCAATGTTAATTTGTTTTTATATGTGTGTATATATATAGATATATAGCTTTCACTTGCATTGATCATTAACATTATCATTTGTTCATGATGTTAACTTGATGGTATAATTTTCTTTATCAGTAGCTGATGTTTGGATGTTGTATTGATTATATTTAATTTTGTATTTTATTAAGAAATCATTCCTTATTTTGTTTAGTTTTATGAAACACCTTTCTAAAAGTGATTTTATTTGTTACTTGGGAATTAATTTTCCATGCTTCTGTTAACTGACTGAAGTTGCACAGATAAGAGGGTTATGGTCAAGATTACATAATTATCATTTCTTTTTTTTTGTGATTGTACAAATAACTAATATTTTCAACAAGTATGCCTTTTAATTTATGTAAATATGTTAGCTGCAAGCAATTTTTGGTTGAAAAGTGATGTTTTTTATTTCATCAAGTTAGCAACTATAATTATTTTTTTATTTGTTATTGCACAACTTAAATATTCTAATTTATGTGCTGAAATCATTTGAACAGTATTGCTGCAGTTAAAAAGTTCATTTTGTAGAAGTTAAATACACTTTTTTGGCTTATTACCTCAATTTTTTTTTGGAGGGGTACTGGAAACTATTCCAATATTAGGGCCAGCAATAGGAACAATGGTTTCAGTTTTTTGTATTAATATATAAAACCTTAAGACAGAATTTAAATTAGTTTTATTTTGTAAATGCTAAAGTGTGTATGTTTTTAAACAGTAGACTGTGAGTGCTTATCTGATTTGATGTTTGTTTTGTATATTAGAGGCTGTGTTAACTGAATCGAGTAGTGCTGTGTTATTTCAGTTTATTTATTGTTTTGTAAGATGTTATATGGCTCCAGTGTGCACTAAAGCAGCATTTTAATTTTAAAACAAGGAATAAACAAATATTTGGCAGTTACATATTAAATTTCATTTAGAATGGATTTAATCAAATTGAAATTTAAAAAAAAACTATAAAAAAAATATTTTCATTTTATTTAGTCCAAGTTAATTATTTTGCCTGGTATTGATAAACTCGGCTAAAGTTTTGTTGTATTATGCCTAATTGTATCAATTTAAACAATGTTTTTGTTTATATATATATATTATAGATTAAAAATGTATTTATGCCTTTAAAGATGAATTCAGGTTTCACATTCCAATAGATATTCAGTTACGCAAGGGTTGTTAATATATTTGGGCCAAATTTTATTCAAAATAACCCACATCGCTGCTAAAATAACATATCAGTCTATGCTCTGTAGAAAAAAATATATACATGATTCATTATCTGAGTTACTTTGGATTTAGTTCAACAGGCTTGTACATTTTTTTATTAATTTCAATTTAATATTAAGACAGGTTTCAAATTTTATTTAAATATTACCATTTCTGTTTTAATTCTCTCTTTCTCAGTTATGCAAAAATTAAAGTAAAACATATCTACTATTATTTAAGAAAATATTCTGCATTCAGTAGTATTTATCTAATAAAAGTGGATATGTTCCATCCCCCAAAACAATTATTAGAAAGACCAAACTGTAGTGGACCATTTCATATAGAAAATAGAACTGTCTTTTGAAAAAATACAATTATGTCTTCTTTTTTTATCATTTTGTTGAAATTTTGTATCTTTTATTTATTTAAATATTTATTTATTTATTTATTACATTTTAGTATCTGAGTTACTTGTTTTATGAATGGTTCAAATAAAAACTAAAGCTTTAAGAATTTATCATTTTTTATATATATATTCTTCTTTTTTTCTTTCTTTTTTTGGCAGGTTATTAATTTTTCTCTGTTTGATAACACATTTTAAATAAATATTGTTTAGGGGGACTGCTTTCTTTAACACTTGTGTTAATCTAAACATCAGGTTTGTTTTGGGTTTTTTTTAAATTTTATTTTTGTTGTTTTCTTTATATGTGGTTATATTTTGTTAACATTCATTATGTAGTAGCTAGTTTGATGGACATATACAGCTTATAGTGGGTGATGTGTTTACATTTGGTTTTGGGCTTTTTCTGCATGTGAAATAATTTGTTGTAGGACTGGCTCCATATATGGAGTGTACTAAACTAATATGATTTAATTCTCATTTAGATTCAGAATTCAAGAAATTATAACGATCAGAATTTTAAAAATAAAACCACTCATATCATGAAATTCAGTAACAGAATTTTATAACTTTAATTGAACACAATTGTAAAATTGAATATTTCTTTATTACAAATGGTTATGATAATTATATAAATCATTATGGTAATTTTTTACACAGAGTTTAATTTTATTACATAAAATGATGGCATAATACGAAATAACTTGAAATATGGTCCATGTAAATCATGGTTATGATGCCTTATTCTGGGTTCTGTGACATTCTGAAAAAACTGGTTATATGAGTCCATCAGTGAATTAATGATAGTGATTAACTGTGACATTCTCATTTGAATCTAATAAGTGTTTTCTATTATTATTATTATTTATTTATTTATTTGTTGTTTTTGTGGGGTTTTTTAGCTTGGAATATCTTGCAGACAGTTTGCAATCTAATTAGTCCCATGAGTGTTTGTGTGTATGTACGTGCATGTGTGTTTGTGTTGTGTGGTACATGTATAAATATTTGTGTAAATTAATAATAATGTTCTCCAGTGTCATGTATTCACTATTCGTCCAGTTTTTAATTTTTGTCATCCAACATTTTCATGTAATCATTAATTTATACCTGACATATGCTTTGACTGCAGTACAATAAACTGAATGTCATTGTTTTAGTTCGTGTTTGTTCTTTTCATCATTTTAACCAACCCTATAAGATTATTATAATTAAGACATGCATTCATTTCCTCCTAGAAACTTAAAATAAACAAACAATAATTAAGAAAACATGACAATGATAGTTTAATATTTATGATTCATTGATGAAATGTATGGTTTTATTCAATGAACTCCTCTGATTTGATCATTGATATTATTCATTCTTTTTTTTCTTTTTTTTCTTAATAGAATCATTTATTAATTATTTATCCTATAGGTAGTTTGTTGTCTAGATATTAATAGTTACTATATATTAGACTGGCTACGATCCAGCAGCCTTCAAAATATAATAATTCTCTTTTATAAATAAATACATATATGCCATTATCTATTGGAGTGTCACCAATATCTGGTATATTTAAATCGATAACAAATTAACGCTCTGTATAGAAGATTTAAATCAGAGATGTAGTACCATGCCTATTTGGCTGATTAAACCTTTAAATTTCAGTTTTCCATTTTTCGAAAAGAACGCGTAGAAAATCATAGAACTCTTTCAAATAGTAAAATAAAACAATGACCTAAACCTCATGGTCTGTACATTCTAACCTGAGAGATACTATATTCTGAAAACATGTGCACGCACACACACACACAACACACACATTAGCAGCACAAAGAATATTACTAATAAATAATTTTTTTCATCTTGACTAAAATTGTGTGGTTAGACATTCATTCATTCATATTAATATTCATGCTGGTATTCTGAAATTCCGTCTTCACATCTAACAGAATTTATTAAGAAATCCACTCTCAGATATGCCAGATACTATAGTTTTAATATATATTTTGATTATGGTTATAAATTGAAATGCACCCACTAAAAAAGAGCAATACATTTTTTGAAATGATCCCTTTGACCTTTATTCATATAAAAATATTTTGCACCATGTGGTTAAATTATCAGTTTTTATTTAATTTTGTGAAAATATTTGTCTGTTTTATTAACTATCTGGACTGCTGACAAAACAGTATACAACAAATATATCCAATCCAACAGCTTGACCCTTCTGTCCAAAGTAATTCGCACAATGAGGTTTTATATCAATTTTAAATTCTTTGTGTTTGCAATTCTAAATGTACGCCTTTTTTCCTTTTGTAATTAGATATGAGTGTGTGTGTGTGTGTGTGTGTGTGTGTATAAACAAATACTACTTACAACCTTGTATCAAAAGGTGCTTTTCAAAGGAGACAATATGAACACTTTAGTTTTCAATGTTCTTTTATTTGTTTTCTTTATTTCTTTATTTTCTTTTTCTTTATTTTTTTTTTTTTTTTTTTTTTTTCTTTATATGTAATATCAGTAATCAGTAATTATTGTAAATGCAAACTGGCTTTGATTTTATTTAATAGTCTCTGAATTGTTAAAAATTGATTTCCATGGCTAATATATTCAAAATTCATATTCCTCACATCAGCATGCTTAGACCGAGGTTATTTTATTTTATCTCTTTAAAGAGTTTTAATATCTAGGATAAAGGTGTTCGGCCTTACTCGTTTTTGAAACAAAATGTTTAAAAAAGGAAATTTAAATGTCTATCCTGCCATGTTGGTATGACGTGTCTATAATTTAAAGCTTCAATATATAGCATTAATTTCTTAATATTGATTTACATACATCCAGATCTTGGCGATTCTCCATTAAGTATAAATATACATGTATTTATTATATACCTTTTATATGCATTATGTCTGGTCTTGTTTCTTACTCTGTGGTACAGAACTTTTCTGCATATACATATATATGAATGTGTGTATATGTATGTATGTGTACATATATGTGTGTGTGTTTGTGTGTGTGCTCATAAAATGTTACACCCATGATTTGCTTAATTATTAATTATTAGTTATTTAAAGTTATTTATTTTTTTTTTTTTTTTTTTTTTTTTTTTATTATTATGTCAAATAACTTATTTGACCAATAATCCTTTCTCCTTGCCATTTAAATGTATGCGTAGCAGATGTGTTTAATACATGACTTCTTTATCTTCCACATCTATCAGACAACAATACAAAATCAATATTGATTGATCAGTCTATATTCTAGAAATAAAAACCTTGCTCACTCGTATCTGGAAAAAGCTGGTGTCTGAATATACAGTTAGTAAATGAACTGCATGTGACAGGACTAAGGGAAAGAAGGAAGTGTGATATTAACATTATGCAGTTTGCCTAACTGTTGGTCTCAATAAATAGATGATCGATAAGCTTGAGATTAATGTAATCCGGGAAGGATTATATACAATCCTTCTATCAGCTTAACAACGATTACTAACTTATTAAATGTTAATTTTGTTTATCCCTGCCATCCCATTAATGCCCTTGTACTCTCTCTTACTGGGAAAGCCCCGACTGAGAAAAATACAGCTTTTCGGCACAGAACTGTATTTACTTGAATAAATTTTTGCTATTTACATACATTGTTCAAAGTCACTTCTTTAGTGTTTAACTGCTGGTTTAGATCTTAGAAGGCCATTTTGAAAAAAAATTATCAAAAATAACAAATAAATTATTATTACTAAAAGTTATAGGTTTTGATGAATAATTTATAATCTTTTAGTTGACAAAGAATATAAAATTCAAGTAATGAATGTAAATTGTTATATATGTGACAATATATAAGAGTTAGAAAACACATTATGTTCTAACTAGAGTCATGACAATACAAAAGAAAAGCCATTAACGGACTATACTGATTCCAAGCAGCTATTTGTTTTCTCAGTGTTTTCTAATACTGTCTTTCCGTTTACTTAACTATATGCTAATCTAAATTGCCTCCATATTTTAATAATTATATAAAAATAATATCTTTGGAGCGGTGAAACTACGATTTTTGAAAACACTATATCGAAACTTTAAAGATAAAATCTGTCAAGTATCAGAATTAATTTTAGTAAACAACAAAAATAAAAAATATATATATATATATATATTTTTTTTTTTAAAGAAATATATAAATTAAAAATTCTAGAGCCTTATATTTAAAACAGAATTCAAAGAGTACAGCTGTGGAATAGCCAAGAGATGCAGAGAGATGCAACTCATTGTTTCTGCAGTGCATCGCAGTCTAGCACGATATTCCAGCGATACCCTTACAAGTAGTTTACTTTTCTTTTTACTGCATTATGCAGCAGTAGCCGTAAATAAATAAATAAATAAACAAGCATTAAAAATACATTATTTTTTTAACTGGCCCTCTACAATACAATATAAAACTTTATTGAAAACATTAAAAGCAACATATAGGCTAATTTTGATTACCTAAGATACATATATAACATTATGACGGTAAACCGTTTTTGTCGCTTCACGCAGTAGGGCCCTTAACCATACCCTAATAGGGCCTCGTCCAAGCTGTGGAAAGTTTTCTCTGCGATATTTAGATACTGTTTTCTGTGTTTCTTTAACATAGTAAATTGGTCCTAACTTATTTACTAAACCACAGATTTCAGTTTAGGTTGTACCTACTTGTAGAATTCGCTGGTAGCAATTCTTTTTGCTTGTTATAATATTTTATATTGTTGTACTGTTAAGGTACAGTTTTTGAAAGTGTCGGTAAGATATTTAATATTTACCTAAATCGCTTACTTTAATATAGTTTAATATCTCGTAATTAACCTATATATATATATATACTTAAAGTAAGTAAATATGTTAACCATTCATTTCTACAAATATTCCTAACAGTATGTATTAATTAAATATCTACTGTTAGTTAACAGTAATCCAGTTACTGAAATCACCTAACAATTAACAATCATTAGCGAGAGACAAAAGGAATTTTTGTCTGCTCCGCCCTGCTGACTTCATGGAAGTCCGCGACGTGTTTATTTAAGTAAAAGACAAAAGAGCCCAGACAACACATAGAGAGACCACAGAGAACAAATAAAAGACGCGGGTAGGAGTGAGGTGTTGACGGCCATTATTAGGCAATTATGTCAGTAACTATATTTTGCGTTATCTTTGTTTAAGCCGGAAGCAGGGACAAATGGTTATCCTGTTTCTGTATGCTCTGTTTGATTTGCTGATCAATTTGATGTATCCTGTATATGCTCCATAGAGAGTTTGAGTTATATCTTTATTTCTAACAAAACCTGTTAGGGAAAATTAAAAGAATTAAGAATTGTTGTATTTGAACTATTTCATTTAACGCCAGCTCCCACATCCTCTACCACTAAATAATAAGAATACACGTATAAAATAAATAATTATCTTTGTAATATAAATACTGTGTTTTGTTCACAGTGGATACTTGATATTATATTAGTTTATATGGTGTCTTCCCATCTGGTAGAATTCCCAGTTCGTCTAATTCCCATTTCATAGAAAAAAAACTCGTCTACCGCAATACCTGATTACCTCTGTATATAAAGAACTTGGCCTGGTTTCTTTCTAACATTCAGAGTCGGAGCGCATTGTTCCTAAATCGATTACGTAACATCAACCGAAAGCAGAATAAGCGTTCACTACTCATTTGTTGTAGATTTTTTACTTTTTCTTTATTTCATCATCTTATTCCTCCTCATTATCATCATCATATGTTACAGAGCATATTTACGTTATGCACACATACATGTTCACATTGTGCACATATTATACAATATATGTGACATAGTATATTAACAGTATGTACACTAAAGATATTATGACCGGCAAATACTTTGGCTATGAATGAAAAAGTTTGTATGAAGGACCAAATCATTGGGAATACTTTTAGATGAATACTTTCTTTTTTAATTATTTACATTCACTACATTCGATACATAGATTATTTTGATATTTGTCATATTTGCATACTTTATACGATAAGTGATATCCATACTACAATAATACCTCAGATTAAAGATGTAGTTGGTTCCAAATTTCCGATAGTTAAGTGAGGTAAGCGGGAGACTAATTTACATAGAATTAAGGTTAAAAGCAGTGGTTACTTTCTCGCTGATGAAATTTCACATAAAAAAAGATGAAATAATTAATAAGGACAAATAAAACGGGAGTTTAAACATAACTGATTTAATAGATTATAGATATTAAGTAAACAGTAAATCATTTACAAATCAATTTATAAAATACATTAATAAATAATTATATGCCGCTCATTGTGGGTTCATTTTTGTGGGTTTGGTTTCATTTAAGATAAAGTATTTTGTTTTTAAAGTTATTGTCTTCCGTTTCTTTTATCATCAGCTTCCGCCGGTATACTGTTGATCGTTTTGACATATTGGAAGGGTAAATTACAAACGAGTTTAAGTCTAAATCGAAGCAGAAGAGAAAAGAGAATCAGAATATCAGATGCACGTATGACGTGTCAACTGATCAACACAGCTGAGAGAAGCTCGTGAATGAACGAAAAACGAACGAAAACGGACTTGTATCCATTTGTATAATTTATTTCGAGCAATTAACTATTAAATTTATAAGAAAAAAGATCATTAAGCGAGATATTACTGTATTTATACAATAATAATCGCTTTCCAAATAATCTGGAACGGTTCATTATAATGACTGAGGTAAAGACATCATGTCAATAAGACAAACTGGGAGGTGTACCAGATGGGAGTAAGCCGTTTATATATGTAGTATGCAAATATATGTACGTATCATCGTCACAGTTTTTTAATGGCACAGTCACAGGCTCCACCAAAGGCCCAAACCCAAGACAAGAAACGAGTCAAATTTTAATAGGGTCGTTAGAACTTGAAAGCTAACACCTCTTATGCGTTGGGCCCCGTGACAAAAAACACAGATGAATTTCACATACATGATACACGACCGCAATGTAAAATCGTTGATCCTTACGTATTTTCTATTCATTAATATTAAAAAACAGCAAAAAGACGATCATCTGTATGAAGTGTCATGATAACATAAGAAAATCCGTATTGTTATAAATTATTCTATACCTAGCTATAATATTTTTTTCTGAATATTTTCATCTTTTGCCTCTAAATGTCTGTTTCAGGCATTTATTTCTTCATCATTAATTTAAAAGATTAAAATAAATATAGACAAACAAATATAAAATTAAGTTAATTCTTGACGTATTTCAATAAAATGTAACTTATTTTTAGTGCCTGTATGAATGGCTTTTTGTTCATATCACCAAATGTATAACATGATCCGTTTAGCGTTGTGTCATCCACTTTGTCCCTTTTCTTCTCCAGTAGATGCTGAAAATAAATATAGAAAAAAGATTAACGCCTAATAAGGCTAATTTTTTCTTCTAATATTTCTCTCTCCCCCGCCGCTATTATCTGAACTCATTTCCCAGCTAAATGTAATAAAACGGACTACTCTGTTTACGACACTGGGGATCTGATGTGAAATGCAGACAGAAAATGGACGCTAATTAAGTAACTGTTCTGAACGATTACTATAAATACGTTCACAAGATTTATGAAGTGTCGTCGTCTGGGTTTCTGGGATTTTTTTATTTTATTTCTTTACTTTCGTCATCCTAATTTATTTTATTACCAAAATTTGAATTTAGTTCGCCTTCATTTTTTTATTTTTTTATTTTTTCTCTTGCCTGAATTTATGTATGTGATATGACGGTTTTAAAATTGGTCACCGGATATCAAATACGAATCATAAAATGGCCTCACTGACCTCTGGATACAGTATGTGGGCTTTTCAAGCCGTAACAGCAGAAATCTAAAATTAGTGATGACTTGTTGTTGTTGATGTTCTTCTTCTTCTTAATATTATGTTGATGTGGATGGGTTGCTGTTGTTTCAATACTTATGTTTATCTAGAGAATGAATGTGTAGTTTTGGATCTTATTTTTGTTAATTTTATTTATTTATTTATTTATTTATTTATTTATTGTTACTGAAATTATATCTAGATAACCTAGATTCTGATTTTGAAACACTACTTTAGTACACGTTTAGAAAACGTTAGCTTTTTGGATATTTTTACGATTCTGGAAATATTGTTACTACATGGATGTAGAGTTTGAGTTGTAACCTTAAACGTTGGTACGGTTACCTCTTGTATCTTAGGTTTCATTTTGTATTTTTCACACATTTAACGTAAGGTCAACGTATACTTTAAATGCAGTGTAACAGATAACTGCATTTGTTTTGATCATCGCTTCAAGACCTCAAAAAACCCTTTTGAATTATCACAACATATTTTCTGACATTAAGTTCAGGAGTTTCTTAAATTTGTGTTAGCTAATGGAACAGGAATACGCGCAATTTTCAATGTAATAATGAACTGGTGAACTTGTGATTTTCTTGTTATTACTGGGACAGCCTACAGTGTTGGCTTGTAGCCATATTTTTTTTAAATTGAAGTCGAAATGCATGTTGCGCTTTTTAGGTGACACTCAAAATGTGAGCTAATTGTCTATATAGCTATCAAATTATTATATTAATTAAGATAAATAGGGACGATGAGGATGATTATTACTGCTGTTGTTGTAGTTGAAGAAAATAATATTCAGTAAGTTCAAAGAGAAAAGCTCCAAATACATTTTTGAATACGTAACTCTTTTTTTAACTTTAAAAACTTTTAAATGTCAACAAGCGGAACGAAATATATTATCAATAAATAAATTCTAAAAGATTTTAAAATTTTTTTAAAATTCCCAACAAAAAAATAAATCACAATGAAATAGGAAAAAATTAAAGTAAAAGAAAAGTAGAAGAAAAAACAATATTAATATAAAAATAGAGTGAATTTTTCATTGAGAACATCCACACTGGAACATCCATGCTGTAAACTGTGTCTTGGGGACATTGATGATGTCTTCTTGAATTGATTCGAGACTCAGTGACTCAGCCAACATGGCAGACTACTCTGACATTTAAAGCAACCATTTTTATTGATCCACAACAAAAAAGTAAAAATCTAAAAAAAAAAAAAAAAAAAATACAAGATAAGAAAAAAAAAATTCTGGTTTACTCAGAAAATGATTCTTTCAGATTAGGCATACGTCTCAAGTATTGATCAGTTTGTTGTAAGTTCATTATAGAAATTTAAACATTTATTATCTCGCTCAACTTGAACCAGCCAACCTTGAAATTCTGGTCAGTGATTTCGTACGTCGTATGACACAGTTTGCATTGTTTATTAACATAGAGCATGTTCCTGTACCGTTTTACTGAATGGTACTTTCTCCATAATTCAGCTTCTTCTTTTTAAATAAATTTTAAAACTCATCTTTCATGTGTTAACTTATTTATCTTCTTTTTGGTTTTCTCAGTATTTTCCTTACTAACCAG
>CM022671.1:11755677-11770677 GCA_012295275.1 Chrysomallon squamiferum
AAAATAGTTGTTTTGTGTGGGGAGGAGGAACTAATTTTAGTCAGTTACACATTTTTGTGCCTCACTTCTTTGTATGGATGTCGGTAGCCTGGGGATTATTAACTCACAGTCATGTAATATATTTATTTACCTGACTACAAACATGCAATGAAAAACTATAGTAAATTACCCTTTGTACTTTGATTGCTTTATGTTGCTTTATGCGATCTAAAATTATAGGACAACATATTCGCAGTTCTAAATTTATAAACTCATGTAACTGGTATTAACTCTTCAGAAAACAGATTGAATATAAATATAAACTACGTACATATACGATTCCAGTTTCATACGACGCTGATATGTAAACAAAAACAAAACAACTTTTAGAGTAAACACAAAAATAACAACAACAAAAAAATTAATCACGTACTGTTTATCCCTGTTTGTGTTTGGCCCATGAAGGTGGATTTTTATCATGAATGTACATCAGTCGGTGAAACTGTACAGGAACAAAGTAAATATATTATTATTCATATTATTCATATTCATATTCATATTATTATTACTATCAATTTTATTGATTTTTTTTTTTTTTTTTTTTTTTTTCATTTTCATATATATCCGTATGTTTACCGAATGGATCTACATCCATTTCTTCGATATTTCTGTCATCTACTACTTCCATCTCAATGAGTTCTTCGAATCTAATTCTGAAAGAATAAATTTAAAACTATTTATACTTCAAAAACAATATTTATATCATTTATAGCCTGTATTAAAGTTTTACGTTATTATCTGTGGATTTTCTTCCAGCATATTCCATGATTCTAGAGAGACTCTTCACCCCCAGAGATGCGCTGTTGCCGACTCTAGTAATAACAATTATTATTAATAGATCCATTATTTATTTTGTCTTATTTTTTACTTTTACCAGATATCTTTTTATCTGAAATATATTGATTTTATGTCTATCATAATTTTACCCGCTCCAGAAATTTCTTATTTATTATTTTATTATTCGTTAATATAAATATATAGAAATTAATTTATCTATGGTAAATAATCTACCTCTAGAAGATTTCACTAAGACAGAAATTAAACTTATATAAAAGAAACTGCAACACATGAGTCAATGATTATATTTCAACATGTATAATTCACGAAAATTCTTTCAACTACTGTTTCTATATACGTACAGTTTTGATGACGTCATAAAAGAAAGGTGAAGGTGAAGGAGGCCGAAGTCATTAACGTTAAACATCGGAGCTTTCCGAATTGTTTCGCCTAAACCAGAAAAGATGAAACTCGTTCTCTAATCACTAATATTAAGTGAAGTGCACATATATTTCATAAACAATTAATAATATTATTTCTTTCTTTCTAAAATTTATATATTTTTCTGAATGTGTTGTATTTTTTTTTTCCTTTATAAATTAATTTGATGCCTTAGTATTAATAAAATATGAAATTTAATTTCGCGGCATAATGGTACTGTGTATACAAGCAGGCTATTCATTGTTCGATCAAATAAAATCAATTTCTGTGTTATTTACTTACATTCGTTAGAGTAAATTTAGTGCTTTTATTGTTAATATTATTTATTTATTTATATCTCGTATTTTAATAGGTTACAATTTATGTTTGTGTTTGACAGATTTTTGTATGTCCTGTAATGGTTGAATAGACCAAAACTGATTTCAAATAGACGTATACTAATAAATATTTTAACAAACTGGTTACAAAGACTATGATTCAGCTTTTAAAGTATTTTCGAATGTTGAGATGATAATAAAAAATATCTATATAATTATAGTAATTTTATGTCTGATAATTCAGTTTCTGTTTGTGTTTGTGTGAGTAAGAGAGAGAGAGAGAGAGAGAGAGAGATGTGGTGGATGCATGAAAGTAATAGATAAACACTAACTTAAAACTGAAGTTAATTTTTACTCCGTGTGGAAAGGTCTTCAATCTCTCTCTACAGCAAATATTTTTATATTGTTACTGCTGCTGCTGTCACTTTTTTGGGGGTGGGTGGGGGGGACTGCTTTTGTTGTTGTTGTCTCTGCCAATAATTAGAAGGATCTGTGTGTTATTGCTGACGATCCTACAGCTCTATCTGCTTATACATTTACCAGTCTTTTAAATGTTACAAAATCTTCAGTTATATTAAATATTGCACATTTTGCAATATAAAGCTGCCGATTCTGCATGATGTAAAATAATATTACAGATTTCAATTGAAACAGACCTTCATCTTGAGAGGTGTCTTTAATCATCCCTGCTTTTGTAATAACTTTTTTTTTTTCAATGTATTTTATTATTAAATCAGTTCGGTCCAGGGAGACTAATCCATGCTTCTTTGACATGTTTAATCTGATTTCAGGTTAATCAATTTAGATTCCTACAAGTTGGTCACAATCATTGACAAAACAAAATGATTATTTATATTCACTGTCAATTTTGATTTTATTTAAAAAAATAATAATAAAATAAAAAATACTGAAAGAATATATTGCATATATTTTTTAATTTTTTTTTTTTTTTTTTTTGACAGAAAATACTTTTTTTTTTAAATGTTGAGATATCTAGATCACATTAATGATAATGTTTTGAACCAGATGTATTTCTCTACAGGTTCACATTACATTGAGTTTGATGTTGTGATACAATATAATTTACTATTGATAGTTTTCAGTGATGATCTGATAACAATTTTGTAACATTTAGCAAAAACCTCACTGCAGCTAACCAACATGTACTTTCATATATTGATATATTTTTCAAACACTGCCTTAATATTCATGAAACTGGTATCCAATATTAGTTTATATATATATATATATATATAGGTCAAGAAGAAAAACAGGTCTATAAATAACAAATACAAATAACATAATAATGAAAACATAATTTTGTTCTTGTACAAGAACATGAATTTAAAAAAAAGACTTTTATAATTATTTTTATAAATGCCATTAACCTATTTAAGATAAAAAAATCATCAGATTTTCCATGACATTAATAACAATAATTCAACAGCAAAAAGATTACAATTAACTGGTAATATATCAGTAGCACAGACTATAACTGTTTAAAGTTATTAGCTAGTCATTAATCTGTGATGACAGTTGGAAAGATGGCATACAGCCTTTATAACTATTTGCTTTAACACAGTGAAATCAAAACAGCCAAACAGAAAATACAAAATTAAAACATTTTATTCAGTCTTAACACTTTTCATAACATATATTAAGTACAGATTTATAAACATGTATATAGATATGTGAAAAATTTCTAAAACCAAAACTAAAACCAAATTCTGACTGTAACAAAAAACAACAAATTGCACATTAATAACAACTAATGACTGATACCATCGTAACAAAATTCAGTAACAAAAATCTCTCACAAAATGTTTTCTATTTAAAATAACTTGTAGTAATAATAACTGTTATACTTAATGATGTGAACAGAGTTTTTGAATTTCTTGAATTTATAAATGTAGACGTCCTCTACAAGAATTTTGATGTTATTTTCTTATGTAAAACAAAATACATACTGTACAATTTCAAAAACTGAAGGAACATTTTTCAAAACTTTAAGTTGCATCTTTCCAAAAAATGTATACCCTTTGCAACCCTAGAAGTTAAAAAATAAATAATAAATGAATCACAATTTTCATTCATTGAAGATATAATGAAATAAGATTATACTAAAAAGTAGCAACTAGTTTGAGCCATTCTTTTTGCCTGAAGATTTCAAAATGTAAAAATATTCTTTAACAACATACAAATCCTGAATATGATTTATTATTAGCTATGTATGTCAAACATTTATTTGCAGACTTCATTTGTTTTTTTGCAATGTTATCAAGAGATATAACCATGAAAAGAAAACTCATATCTTTCTGAAATGAGAAATTTGTGATTTCATCAGGACTGATTCACCAGTGATCCCTACCTCATGTCAGATCTAAAATAACAGTAATTATTAAAATATAAACGTATATCACTAAACAAATACCCATCCATTCACCCCATCAGCAGAAATATAAATCAAATTAAAATGTAAAAAATCAACAATTCTCTATTTTCAGCTGATTATAACTCATGTGCATGACAGAGCCAAAACAAAAGTATGATTCAGCAAACTAATTAACATAAAAAGAAACAAGACAATACAACAAATAAATATTCTTTAGCCACAGCACCATACAGATAGACAGATAGATATATAAAACAATGAAAACGTTCATGTGCGTTCCCGGGCCAGTGTGGCTACAATAACCTTGTTTTGTAAAGCTGGAGGTAGCTGTGTTGCAGTGAAAGACTTGATGTACTCACTTGAGTACTTGTCAGAAAAATGCATCAACACAATATATTCAACATCACTGAAGAGATGAGCATTCTCAATTATCTCAAACAAGTGTATGTGTCCTCTATCCCGGGCCTTCTTCACCATCTCCTTGCCTGGTTCATCATCAATGTACGTTGCTTCAGTAATCAAAACTTTAACTTTCAGTAGGTCAGGGTTGGGTGGATTCAGAAAAATATCAAATTTGGTGTCACCTTTAAAATATATATTAAAAAAAAATTAATTAAAAAAAGGAATTTTGATTTATTTGCAGAAATAAGCTAATGTTATATTAAATAATAAAATTAAGGTAATAAACACAGTTTTTATTCCATTTACTGAAATAAAAATTTAACTGATGTATGTCTTTTTACTCACTAAATATTTATATGTAAAAACAGGTTGGCAGAGTTATTTCCCTTCTATGGTGTAACATGTATATTATTAACAATAGATATAAAAAATATAATTAAACCCATACAGTATCTACATATTATGTATTATTAGTCAAGATTAAGGAATACATGATTTATTTAACAAAGTTTCAACACATTTTTGATCTGTAGATTATCTAATAAATAACCAGACATCATATAATGCTGTCAGAAGATTGGTATTCTTTATTAGCTGAAATCTACCCTCCCATAGACAGGAAAGCACATAATAAATAAACCAGCTGGGCAATACTAACTGGGATAAGAAAAGGCCCACTGGGCACAGTAAGACATTAAAGACCAGTTCATTTTCAGGCCACAGAAGACTTTTCTTTTCTTTCAGTTTCCTAATAAAATAGACTTGCCTGTGTAAGCCAGTTCAGGCACGCGTGTGACATTGTGAATGGCAACTCCCTGTCTGTCCAGTTTGGCTAACTCGTGACTTGGTCTTCCTACGTATTTCTCTTTGAGCTTTCTGTGGTCTTTGTACAATAGATATCCCTGACTCCTCACTCTGTGAGCTGTTGGGAAAGGCTTAATGATATGATAATTAGGCAACTGAAAAAGAAAGTACTAATAATGGTTTTTAACAAGTATAATTTAAAATTATAATTTGTACATTACTGAAGACATATTATTGTCAAGTACTTGCTACCAGAGAAAATTAAAAAACACCCCTGTTTTAGATATACTCTGCTTTTTGAAATGTGTATGGGATGTATTTCATTAGGTTAAATTAATCACTATTACTGCTGTGCTAGACAAACTGAGAAATATGACTACCTGATGAGACTTAAAGATCTGTCTTTTGTACATGACTTCATATGGAGTGATAATAACATCCTTTGCCATTACTGACTTGAATTGCTAACTCAATTTGTATAGAGCTGTTATTGGAGATTTAACAAATTTCCATTGCTCTGCAACTTACACCATGTTTCTGTGTGCACAAACAAAAGGCTAATTAAGTGATAAAGTTCTCCAACTTGATGTAATTGCACTTTGTTGATAAATCTTTATTACAAATTCATATTAACACAGTGTTCAACTGTAAAATGTTAATACAAACAGAACACACACATGCTGACACACACACATACAAGTGGACATAATACATTCAATCATCAAAAATAGCTACCAATATATCATCATTGATGTTGGATGGTTGTATGTTGAGATCTGCTAACACATCTACTGTTTCAGCAATGACACTGTAGTTCTCTGCAACTCGTCGAAGTGGGTCAACAAGATGTGCTGGAACGTGGTAGAAAGCTTTTGACATGGAATACAGAAACCGCTTGGCTGCGTGCTGGGGCAAACCTGCTATGTGATCCATGTGACCATGACTGAAAAGTAGTCAAATCAAACACTGTAATAATGACGATGTATGAATCTTACTTTATTTTAAAACAACAGTTCATAAACATAATGAATAGTGCATTTTTAATTCTCATCTCAGGAATGAACTAATGGATATGTCAGTACACAACAATAACTGTTTAAAGGTTATTAGCTAAATTCCTTATTATGTTTTAGTAAGTGAAAGATGGAATCTGTTGTTACCATTTTCTGGTCTATTCATAGAGTCAGTAAAAAATTTATTATTTTTTGCATATTTTTTCTCACTGGCAAAAAAGAATGTAAACATCTGATAAAATATGGTAGGTGCAGGATGAGTCTTCTCATTGTGCGAGATCCTGGTAACATGACAGTTCAGTGCACTGATGAGGATTAATCCTGTTACTATTGGAAATGTGTTGAATGTTGTATCATCCTGCGGTATATTCACTGAAATGACTCAAAAACTGGTTAACAAGGAGATCTGATTTTAACAATCTGATGAAGTCAACATGAGATACCAACAGTATCTTGCTGTGCATTTAATCAGAAATATATTAGGATAAACAAGAATGTTGTACCTTTAAATTTGCAAAAATATATTCAACTTTTAATGTATACAAAAAATATATGTATGTATGAATATATGTGGGTGGGTGGAAGCTTTTTGGTAGAGGTCTTTGTTTTATTTGTTTTGTTTTTTTTCTTCTTCTTACATTAACAAAGTAAACATATTTATACCTAATAAAAACATGTTTGCAGCCAACACTTTCTCGAACAGCGTATCCAATGTCGAATGCAACTAAAAGTTCATCAGATCTAACAACAACACATGTCTCAAGTCCAGATATAGACCAAACATAAAGGTCATATTTACCACACTGTAACCAACCATCCATTCTCGACTTCACCAACTCAGTCTTGTATCTTGATTTGCACTGTGAATGTTTGTAATAACTTGTAGAACTTTCCGAATTCTGTTTTAACAAACAAGTAGAGATGCGGTATAAACATCTAGTGAAATTAAGCATTCTCTACGTGAAAGCCATATCTGAAATGCACCTTCGCAAATGAAAAACGTTAAGCTACTGGTTGTTACTAGAATCGATTACACTCCAGCATACGCAACATATCCCGTCGTCTTCCCAATAGATAACTCTGACAAAATAGATATAAACAAATTAGAGTAATCTCCCCTCGTCCATTAAAAAAAAGAAAGAAATTATGTCATAACTACTGTATTGAAAAATAGCTGTTGTTATGGGAAATGAACGAACAGCTTAAACATTTAATCAATTTTAGTCTAACAGGAAATGTTCTTAAGGGTTTTTTTTTACAAACATACTCGCGCGCGCGCACACACACACACACACACAATTATATATATATATATATATATATATATATATATATATATTTAAATAAAATTTGATTCTCAACATTAGGAATGTGACAATGTCACAAAAACAAACATAAAATTCGACTTCTTAATAATCTAGAATTTGTCTGAGACCAAAGAATGATATATTATAGACAAACCCTTTTGTGATGCAGACCATGCTGATGTTGGTGTCATAACGACTTAGGCGGTGTAACGGGTTTACCGAGATTATGGGTTACTTCAGTGCTTGAACCAAACCTCAGTGCTTTGCCCAAAACGAACGACTTCAAGAAGAAAGAAAAATACAATGCAGATTGTTTGGCCGTCGCCTGTATTCTTGTAATATTACTACTACTACTATTCTTACTACTATTACTACTACTACTACTACTACTAATAATATTAATAATCTTTATTAAATGTTTAAACCTAATATAATAATTGCCTTTAAATGAAAGAAAAAACAGGACTGGACAAAAATTATATAACTCTTAAGAGTTTTACATCAAGCAGTAAATTAAATTTACGCAAGGCGCACTCAGACCTTTTGACGTTAGGCGTGAGCGGTTCCTGTTTATTTTTATTTTATTTATTTTTATCTGAGGGGCGCTGTTATTTTAACCAGCCGGTGTTTTATCTCCTAATGATGAAATTTTAAAATTACAATGTCTGCAATCTTTTATAGTAAATCTTGTATTATTTGTTGTTATTTTATTTATTTATTTATTTATTTATTTTTATTTTATTGCATTGTATTGTATTGTATTGTATATATTTATTTATTTTTAATTTTATTCCTTTTTCCAACTTTTTTTTGTGCGTGATAATTAATAACATTTTATCCATTATTTTGGTCACGACAAATAAAGTAAGGTTTACATTTTAGCACTAGGTTACCCTTTAAACACGATGAATTTACTGCGTCCAGAAATATTGTGACAACAAAAGGAAATATATGTAAAAAAAATAAAAATAAAATATTTCAAGTAAACATGAAGACGGAAGGGGGTTAACAGAGCTTTTTGTAGTTAACTTTGTCTGAGGAGCTTTTTCTCTGAAAACTTATTATCGCGTCAACATGCAGATTAACATGGTTTCGAAATAAACAACGTCACACAGAGCAGCTACGACTACGGCTTTAATTCTGGAGAACTGCCAAAATTTCTTCCTGCTCTAACTTCAGCTTGAAAGACAGAGTTTTAAAAAAAATAAAAAATAAAAATAAAAAACAATTTCCCCCTTAAACAATGAATTTGTATTCGTCTAAAGCAAAGCCAAAAATAGCAATTCCCAGAATCAAAATAATATAAAGTATTTTGGTCATCGACTATCTCTCTCTGAACCAAACGATGGATCAATCTTGCTCTGAATATGACACTAGATTAACAGTTTGAAACTTTGATATTAATCAAGACTAGCGTTGGGGTCTACCCTCGTCAGGTTACTAATAAGTAAAAAGTTTTACGTAACAGTGTAATTTCCTTTCTGTCTACCAGTTTTATTACTTCGTAATTTGCCTCTTGTCCGTACTTTTATTTGTTTTTGAAATTATTTTTATAGTTGTTAGTGGCAATGTTATTTTATAAAATATTAATGTGCGGTTAGGACGTTTATAGGTATCTTGTAATATTCAGCATGCTTACATCAAAGAAAGGTTAAAGCAAGCTATCGTCCATGTCGACTGCAGACTTCTGATTACGAAAATAACGTTTTATTGTAAATTCCATCTGCACAGCGTCAGTGAATTCAGATTTGTGAAAATGGTGTAACGAGCAATTCGATTTGATTTTACCTGGTATGATTTTTACCTTATAATTATTATATAATTTAAGAATTAATGTTCAATCGCTGGAGAAAAAACAATAGTTACAAACTGATTGATTATTTTTTCTTGCTGGTTAATCACTGAGACTTCAAGTTTGGTTATTAATTCCTTAAATCATAGCTTCGATAAGACCGATTTGTCATAATTTTGTGTTAAAAATAACAGTCTTCTCGGTTATTCACTTGTTACGTCAGATCGTTGATAATACTGTGTATGTTATGAGCTAAGACATGATGCACACAGATCGTTGTTAATTGTAAGTTAAGAGCTGAGTCAGATACACACGCCACAGGATTTCTCTTTGTTTGAAAAAATCTTTAGATGGCCAAACACAAACTGAGGGATGCCTGAAATGTAGTTAATTCTAAACAGATAGATTTTTGGCTAAATATTTTGAATATAGATACCGTTCGGTTCTTTTGTAGAAAAAACCTACAAATATATTATCAAACTGTGATAGTTAATAAAATGCAAGGGGAAGTCATCTTTGTAACAGGAAATTATATACACAAGTATTACAAAACTAAGTAAAAATCATCTTTTTACTCTTCCATTTGTTTTTTCTTCATTTATTTATTTAATACTGTTATATTAAGTTTTAGGTTGTTTATTTTATTTTATTTATGATTGTTATTGTTATGATTATTATTATTATTATTATTATTATTATTATTATTATTATTATTTTCATTCATAATAGTTAATTTTCACATATTAATCATTTTTATCCATAATTTCTTGTAAAATCACCGAAAAATTAATATTTGAAGGTATTTGTGTTTTGTTTTTATTTTTCTGTGTTATTATTGGTAACAGTTGCCTGTATTTCTATTACATTCCCTGATCACTGAAAAACAATAGTAACAGGGTTATGAGTCCTAGAGATCTTCATACTTAGGTATTTGACTCTCTCTCTCTCTCTCTCTCTCTCTCTCTCTCTCTCTCTCTCTCTCTCTCTCTCTCTCTCTCTCTCTGTATCTATAAACATTTTTTTATATACATTTCCCATCTTCATGGTAACAAGAACGCGCACACAACATTATTTGTATTAGAAATATGTTAAAATGTATGTAAATTAATCCAAAACATTTCCAAAACATAATATGTAATGACCAGCTCAAATCATGAATAAATGGATGCATGTGTCGTTACCAGATGCTATTAATTTATGTACGTCAAATCAGCGGGCACGTTTTAAAGTATACATTACATGACTATTTAATAATTATTTAACAGTCTAATTTGATAATCATGAAACGTTAACCTGTTGTTTATTCTCTGAATCATTTCCATCATCGTCAAATTCAATATTATATTAATTGTTTTGTTGATGGTGTAATTAATTTTGATGATACAGCCGCGTTATCTTCGTCGTTGTTGTTAATGAATCACTCTGACACCATCGTCTGAAACAACCCAACACTTTGTCTTCCTTCCTTCCGTACGTCCATGTTTCTGTCAAGCTGACACAGTTGGAGCTGAGATGGTATTCAAAGACTTACGACTGTCGTTATCCCCTGTTCGTGTATTTGTTGCTGTGAGAAATCCGCGGCAAGGACTCGCTCAAAGCAAGTGAACGTCTTACACATGTTATGTATTGAACTAAGGATGTTTCGTGAGACTGTCAGCCTGAGTCAGTGATTTTTTTGTTTATCTTTTTTTTTTTTAACCTCCATTTTGCTCAATTGTTAAGCTGCTTTATTCAGTTCAGGACGCAGGTAAGCTGTTTTTCTTCTCCATCGTTTTTCTAGCTTTGTGTTTAAATAAATTAGGGAGCAGAACATGATCTATATAATAGAAAAGTTTAATATATTAAGAGCAAAAGGTTGTTTAGTGTTATACTGTTAAGATACTTTGGAACTAACATTTAGAAATTACGTGTGTAGATTAAATAACAGCTGATCAATGTTAATAAAAGGGAGGATCTTTTCAACAGGTTTTATTTTTAAAGAAATCGCGAATGTAGACTTGCAAACCGTAGCGAACTGTAGCGTTTGTTAATGATTTTCTCCCTTTTCGAATATCTACTGTGCATGTCCGATTCCAATGAGCGTATTAGAATTCTATAATCACGAGTTTTATAATTTAAATTAAAAAAAAGAAAAGAGAAGGTGAAATTCATTTGTCGACCTGTACTTTATTAAATTAATACATGTAAAAAAAAATCTAGTTTTTGGTTTAACAAGTAAAGATGTATACACATGATAATATTTTATTGCGGAATTTTAAAAACACCTTAACGCTTATCTACTGATCAATAGGTCAGCGTTAAGGTGTTTTAAAATTCCGGATCTTCACATATATGATTATGTTACTATTTGTTATTAACAGAAAGAAGTTAAGTATTAATGCAAATATATAGTTTGGATATTTCAGTGTGTACATGTGTGTTTATAGTGAGTATGTGTGTATGTGTGTAGCGTGTATGTGTGTGTAGAGTGTATGTGTGTGTAGCGTGTGTGTATGTGTGTGTGAGAGAGTGTCCCAATCTTTGCTGACTTAAACATTATCTTTGTTTATTAACAAAGTATTTTTTGCTTTGTTTTGCTAATGTTTTGTTTGTTGTTGTTTTGTTTTTGGTTTTGTTCTTTTGTATTTAATTAGAAAATATTCAAATTAAAAAATATGAAATTTCTTTTATTATTATTATTTTTTAATATATACATTTTATTACCTTGGACTTCTTAATTTGATTATGCAAATAAAAATAAAAATAAACAGTCATAGCCACTGTGTTTCTTTGTAAGACAAGAGATTTCGGGACACTTTAAAAAATTCATATATTTTTCATTTAAATGGAATAAACGGAAGAAGACCAAATATTACTCAGCCCTTTCTGAGCAACATCACAAATTATTAATCATTTTAAAACTTATTTATGTACTAGCTGCTTGCTCTGTAACACCACACATCCACCGTACATTTTACAAGACGCTGTACAACTATTTTCTCCTGAATAACATTATTTCTCAGTGTTTGTTTTGTGGTTTAAAATACAATACAGCCATTGTGAAATATCCTGGGGATTTCTAATAACAGAATCGGACACAACGTTTGACCAATTGCATCGCAGCCTGTGCTCCGTAACATTGAACGTGTCAACATTGTTATTTGTTTCAAATCGACCTTACAGAAGGACAAATCCGTGTCAGAAGGGATATTCGAAAACATGGAATTTTTACACAGAAAGCTGCATTCCTCGTGACAAGAGCAATGCAGGATGGTAAAACTGTTGATTATGGATCAAAGGTTTTAAAATAGCCTTTCTTAATAAACGAATATGTTCGTGTGAATAAAAAAAAAAAAAAAAAAAAAAAATAATAATAATAATGTAAGCTTATTAATGTAAACATACAAGCATATATAATACATATTTATGTTTTTTAACTTGTAAATACATTTATGAGGAACATTATGTATATTAATATATGCGTTTCACTGTATGGTATCTTTGCATATAGATAATAATCATGTGCACTTTTTTTTACATATATAGATAGATAGATAGATAGATAGATATAGATTTTAATCGTCAAAGTAATCTAATTAATAAAATGACAAACAGTTAAACAATAGCAGTAACTGTAATAAACAAAGTTTATGCCATTTTTGATCCTCTGTACTGATGGGTTGCAGTTTGCATGTAAAATGAATTCCCGGTGTCAAACAACAGGATACAAGTTGCTAACCACATTAAACCAGCTGGAGCAGAGACACAGGAATGTAAAATGGTTGGACGTTTAGTCATATATTTGACTTTTATCTCTCTTAACTGTGATCAGCGGATTCTCGGAAATCAACATTTCCAAGTACGATTTAATACTATTGCCATTATTATTACCTCCTTTTCCTACTTCAGCAGTAGTAAAACTGATTTTTTGAAAATGGTAATAAATAAATAAATAAATAAATAAATAAATAATAATAATAATAATAATAATAATAATAATAATAATAATAATAAAATAATAATTTGTTTGTCTATCAAAGATAAACATTCAGCCAACACATTATTTATACAGATATCATGCTGAGACCTGTTGAGAAACAAAACATGTGATCAGTCCTATGATAGATAAGAAGATATATCCAGTACACTGAAACAACAAAGTTTTATCATTTTCTCTTTAACACACTTGTTAACCAGCGGTTCTCGGAGAGTCCGTTAATGTTTTATGTCTAGTTTACTTTAAGAACTGAATTGTGTGCGTTCAATTGTTGTCGTTATTATTTGAAATAAGTATAACAGTAAACTAAAGGTCAGAAAGCTTATACAGGTATTTCTGAGTTTCTAAATATTGTTAATTTTGTCTTTGATATTGCTCTTTAATTTTTCAGAGGTTATGTATGTTCGTGTGTTATAATTACCATTTTGATTTATTCATGACTGGAATTTATTTATTCATAACTGAACATTTCTTTTTATTTATCTGTTCTGTATAACTGAACATTTAAGAGAGAGAGAGAGAGAGAGGTGAATATATTTGAAACTACTTGTAAAGGAAAAATAGATCAGATAGAAAAGTGTGATTAAAAATAAAATTATTAAATAAATAAAATTAAATGCGAGAGAAAAAAGAAAGAAAGATAACAAAGAGAAAAAAGATCAGATAGAAAGTGTGTTATTATTATTAAAAATATTATTATTATTATTATTATTATTATTATGATTATTTTATTATTATTATTATTATTATTATTATTTTTATTATTATTATTATTATTTTTATTACTGTTATTATTTTTTAAAGAAAAAAGTGAGAAAGAAGGAAACTGTATATATCCGTCCTGTCATTCCTAATTATACCGACATACTTTTTTTTCTTAAAATGATTATGTATCACCAAGACACTGCCCTTCCTTGGCAGAAATCCGGGATCAGAGGCTTAACGTACATTTGTTACAGTCTCTGTCATGTTCAGAATTATAATACACTTCACATTTTTTTTTTACTGTTATTCTTTTGATTTCTGTAACTCGAGAAAGATTGGCTTCTTATAGGATCGGTATATGCCGTGTGAACGGTGATTGTCATATAGCTACTGTTACTGAATGTGAATACACACACATACACACACATGTAAATATATTTATTTGTGCGTGCGTGCGTATATACGTATAGCAGTACGTCTCTGAATTTATTTTTGTATTGTTAGAGCATTCTGTAGCTAGCTCTCATGAGTGAGCGAAAGAACGAGTGAGATTGAGAATATGTATCTATGTTCCTAAGATTGACTGTATGTATCAGTGTTTCTGAGATTGAGTATATATATATCTATGTTAACGAGATTGACTATATATGTATATATGTTCATGAGATTGACTGTATATGTATATATGTTTCTTAGATTGAGTGTATGTATATATGTTCCTGAAATTGACTGTATGTATATATGTTCCTGAGATTGACTGTATGTATATATGTTCCTGAGACTGAGTGTGTATATATATATATTCCTGAGATTGAGTGTATATGTATATATGTTCCTGAGATTGACGGTATGTATATATGTTCCTGAGATTGACTGTATATGTATATATATTCCTGAGATTGATGGTATGTATATATATTCCTGAGATTGATGGTATGTATATATATATTCCTGAGATTGACTGTATGTATATGTATATATATTCCTGAGATTGATGGTATGTATATATATATTCCTGAGATTGACTGTATGTAT